>JAJOZX010001437.1:277500-555000 GCA_023014485.1 Bathynomus jamesi | reverse complement strand
TTTTGAAAATCTAAATACACTACATCAACCGCCCGATGTCTATCGTAAACGTTAACCACGCTTGGAAAAATTCTAAAAGATTAGTTAAGCAAGATTTGTTTCGCCTAAAACCGTGCTGCGTATTTCTGACCAGATTATGCACTTCTAACTGTTCGACTATACGATCCCTAATTATTGATTCCAGTAGCTTACCTACAACAGACGTTAAACTGATGGCCTATAATTTCCCGCCGCACCTTTATCGCCTTTCTTAAAGATAGTGTTACGTTCGCTAACTTGAAATTATCTGGTACGCACCCCTCAGAAATAGACGCATTAAAAATCTTTGTTAGCGGCACAACAATGCTATCTTTTAATTCTTTTAGTTGTATGGGTTATATGGAATCGGACCCGGTGATTTACGCGTTCATTTTATCAATATAGCGCATATAGGTATATATATATTATATATATATTATATATATATATATATTATATATATATATATATATATATTATATAGTATATTATATATATTATACAGATATATATACATATAATACCTATATTAATCTATATTATATATATATTATGTATAGTATTATATATATATATATATATATATATATATATATATATATATATTAGGTATATATATATATATTAGGTATATATATATATATATATTAGGTATATATATATATAATATATACCTAATATATATATATATATATATATATATACCTAATATATATATATATATATATATTATATATATATTAAGCAAACAACGTGTTATTTTGTGATTTTAGTGCATATATATATATATATATATATATGAATGAACTCAGAATGGTCCTCTGAGTTTTTTATGATACACACAGACCGTGCATGGAACAAGGAACTCTTCTGGAAATTAAATCCACTATAGTCCCAATAAGTAATGGTAAATGACAAATACCATAGTTTTTCTTTTTCATGATGCTAGCCAGACGTGGGCAACGGGTCACTCGCAAAGAGGTCCCATAAATATAGCTTCCCTCACCAGCTATCTGCAAAGCAGACAGGATCCAGCTTTGAGACATGGATCTAGGGTTTAAAGCAGCCTAGCCCTGCTACATTAGAACCTCATATAAGCAAAGACTCGCTGCCTTCACGTCAGATTGAATACATCAAAGAAAAAGGGGTAACTATTATATTTTTAGCCAAAAACTAAAACTTAAACCTCAACTGGCAGAATTGCGCGTCCACTTTTCAAGGCACATAACATGTCCGTTTCAAGATGGGAATGAACTCAGAATGGTCCCCTGAGGTTTTTTATGATACACACAGACCGTGCATTGAACAAGGAACTCTTCTGGGATAATTAAATCCACTATAGTCCGAATAAGTAATGGTAAATGACAAATACCATAGTGAAGGCAGCGAGTCTTTTGCTTATATTGAGGTTCTAAATGTAGCGGGCTAGGCTGCTGGTGGGAAAGGTGCCATATATGCCAATACGAATTGGATGAGAATAATTAGTTTGTATTTTTTTTTGTACCTTCGATCATATTAGCTAAACAGAGGATATAAGAAAATTGTACTGTAAAGATGTCATCATTTATTGCACGGTTTGTGAACAACTGGTAATTTAGAGTGGAAATTTAAGTTACTGTGTATAATCGAACACAAATACAGAAAACGACCCTTGGAGGAAAATGAAGGGCTTACTGTGTGAAATCGAACGATAATAATTAGATATGCTAACAATAACAAATGTTTCCTATCACATCTAGATATTCCACACGTAATGTATAGATAAGAAAATGTTACCAATTGGCTAAGAGAACAGACGAATCATGTTATTCAAACATTTTACAGTAGTAATGCATGCACAGAAACACATATTAACACGCATACTCACATTATTACTACATATATACACTAATATGTATAATGCATGTAGATTAAAGTAAGGTACTGTATATTTATATATAAAAGTGACTGGACCATCCAATCATCAACAATTATTAGAGCAGTCACTATCTAGAGGAACTCCCTTTTCGTCGATTTCCTCTTGTGTACTGATTTCGGTACATCTTTTTCGATTCCAGCTAAAGCGAGCAAAAGCCTTGTGTAACATTCCATCAGTAGTCTGATACCTCCATTCCATTTATTTCTGAATTATCCTAGTGGAATATTTCTCCCTGTTCCTCGCTTACCGCGCTTAAGTTTTCATGAAAAATATCGAGTCTAGAAAATGTATCTTAACACTTATCCCAGCAAACGATATTTTCGGATCATGTCTTTGTAGTCATCAGATTTCCTGTTACCTGTTCACGACAGCCTTAAAAGCTAGTCAGGCATCATGACCTGTCAATACATCTTCAAATGCTGGTTCGCTTAAGAGTTGCTTTATTTAAGGACTGCCGAACGCTCCTTCCTTCAGCTTAGCATGACTAATTTGGGGTAATTTTTTCCCTAAAAATTGGTATCCTTCTTTGTTGAGACCTTTGACGAAATTTTTCATTAATCCAAGCTTTATGTGGAGTGGAGGTATCTTGTTACGATCTAACTGTGGAAAAGCAATGATGTTTGCTTGTCCTGGAGTAATCTGCTTTCTCTGGTAAAATATTTGTTTGGACAGTTAATATTCTGCTCTTATATTCGGAAATGGTAGTTTGTTGCAACCTACTAAAGGAATTATTCATGTATTTATATATTTTCCCTGTATTTATTTTCTATTATATATATATATATATATATATATCCCTGTATTTATTTGTTTTTTGGTCTGAAATAAAGTGTTTGCAGCTCGCCGACTTTTTATACAGTAATATTTTGTTCTTATATTCGTAAATGGCAGTTTCTTGCAACCTACTAAAGAAATTAAAGGAAATACTCAGGTATTTATATATTTTCCGTGTATTTATTTGTCATATATTTCCCTGTATTTATTTTTGTTTTTATGGTCTGAAATAAAGTGTTTGCTGCTCTCTGACTTTTTATACAGTAAAATACAGACTTCGGCCACTTTTAGAAAATAGGATTTTTTTATAAAAATAAATAAGTTACCCTGAAAAATAAAATCTAGTTTTATTATAAAATTAAATGAATATTTTTTTTATAATATGATTTAAAGATATATGTCTATATTAAGGCAAAAAATTTGTTTTTGTTTTACATTATGTTTACCATGTTTCGATTTTTGTTTGAAAGAACGGATAGCATTCCAATGCATTACAACCACGGCCTCGTAATGGCATTTATTACCGTTACGAGAATATTAATAGCTTGTTTATTATCTGTGCTGTTTTTTGAGACCTTACTGGTCTAATGGGTGGTGGTTCGTTGGTGCTGTAATACTGTGCTACTGCCGATGGTTGGGAGGTTATGCATGAGGGACTATGTATGAAAGGGGATTGTGAGGTAGTCTAAGGAAGGCATGTTCGCATGTGTATATATGCATATATATTATATATATATATATATATATATATATATGTGTGTGTGTGTGTGTGTGTGTGTTTTTCTATTTTTTAAGACAGAGCGATGTTAATTTTTCTTTACGAAAAATATGCATACAAGGAAATAACTATATGTATACTGGCCATGATTGTATTTAAGTCATATACGATGTGTGTGTGTTTTTGCTCTTTTTTGAGAAGAGCGATGTAATTGTGCGCTTCAATTCTCCTTTATACTATTTGGTATGTACAAGGAAATAACTAAATAATGTATGTGTACATGCCATGATTGTATTTAAGACATATACGACTGGCTGTATTCTCTGGCTGTGTCACTCTAAAGAAACTGGCTGTGAGGCTTGTGAAGACTCCATTATGCGCCGCGATATGCCCACGAAAGGATCTTCTTTCTCTCTATCTCTCTTTTTCCTTCTTGTGTTTTATTACCCTTGTTAGGTTAGGTTACCCCTCCTTTGAAGGGTTTAGTCCCGGCCCTCTTCATGCATAACCCCCACTCTTCTCCCTTGTTAGGTTTGGTTACCCACTTCCCCCTTCTTGCATACCCCCCTGGAGGGTCTAACCCATACCTTGTTGCATGCAATGTTGCAATTATTGATCAAGTTACATGCAATTGATTTGCACTCGACATTTTTGCAGGTATACTACTAACCTCAACTGGCAGAATTGAACGTCCACTTTTCAAGGCATATAACATGTCCGTTTCATGATTTTCCCAGAAGAGTTCCTTGTTCCATGCACTTTCTGTGTAAGGGGTTCCAAAAAACCTTAGCCCTCCCCCATTTGCAGCTTACATGTTTACTTATATCGAAATAGTTTTTAGTGATTATAAAAATATATAAAATTCTTTATTTATTGCAGGTATTAAAATTACTCTAGCTGATAAAGTGATAATATAATGGCTTCTCAATTAATTGGTGATTCGGAGAGGCAACGTGTGATAGATCGCATACGAGTAATGACATTTTGGGAAGCTCGTGATGCTGGAGCCACCTTTATAACACGTTCATGGGTTGCCAAAAAGTTGCGAAGAAGTGAGGAGTTCGTCAAAAGAAATTGGAATAAAACTTTGGATGAATGTGAAATGGATACAATCAAATCTGGGCGCCCAAATTTGCCACTCTCTCAGGAAACAAAGGACATCATTGAAAGCGGTACGCGTAAGCGGAAAAACAGCTGTGCTAAACTTTCTAGAGAGATCGAAGTGTTGAGAGGAAAGATCATTGTGGTGAGATCATTCGACTGTACCGTCATAGGCAAGGTTTAAAGCCTTGGCATGAACTTCCAAAGCCAAGAAAAACTCAACTTAACGTCGATGACAGAATGTGGTTTGCCCATTATCTTGAAGATTGGGATGTGGATGATTTCATGCATTTAGCTGTCTCCGATGAATTTTTTGTTTACGTAACACGTCGGCCTAACTACCAAAATGATCGAGTGTGGGCCACAACACCCAGAGCTGGGCAGTATTTAAATACATTTGTATTTAAATACGTATTTAAATACATTTGTGTATTTAGAACTGTATTTATAAATACATTGTTTTTCATGTATTTAAATATAGTATTTAAATACTTTAATGAGTATTTAAATACAATGTATTTAAATACTCAAAATATAAAAATGTAAATACTTTTACTGGTTTAATACACATTCTGTACGACGCATCGACAGTGTAGTACAGCATGGTTCATGTTTCAACGTGTCAGTTCAATCAGTTGTGTGCCACTCTTAGTCGAAAGCGGTTGATTTCTTTATCGTGTGCGTGTCATGGCTTCAACAAGCAAATCCGGTTAATCAAACAGTGATATATCTGCAGATAACAATTTAGTGCACCCTCTGTTTGATGGAAAATACTTTAAAATTAAATCTAAAGACGGTAATAAGGTAAAGTGCACTAAAGTAGAAATTTATCAAAACATGAATTAGTGAATGCATATGTTAAAATTTGTATATATTTAAAATGTATTTACAAATGTATTTAAATACAATTGATGTATTTTGTATTTAGTATCTAAATACATTCGTAAAATGTATTTAGTATTTAGTATTTAAATACATTTCTCCCATGTATTTAGTATTTAGTATTTAAATACATTCAATGTATTTATTGCCCAGCTCTGACAACACCAGATGAAATCGATCACAATGAACATTATCGCGCATTATTAAAAAGTCCAGACTGTGTTGGTGTGTTTGTTTTGTTCACTGCAAAGCTCATGTAGGTGCTGAAGCCAAATGGTCAGAGTTGGGATGGACAGTATTTTCGTGATATTATTCTATCCCAGCATGTCATTCCTTTTCTAAGAAACCCAAACAATGTTATGGATGTCGATCAGGTCACACTTCTGCACGATAAGGCCCCCTGCTTTAAGACATTAGCCACTCAACAGTTCTTGCGGAACCATGAGATCGATTTCTTTGGAAATGAAGAGTGGCCAGGAAATTCTCCTGACCTGAACGTCTGTGAACACATTGGATCAGTTATAAAGGACAAGGTTGAATGTCTCTTGTTTCAAGAACGTGCAGCAAATCGATTTTCGAAGGATACAATGACGCAACACATTGAAACTGTTTTAGCAAATTTGCGTAACGATCAAGATCTATTCACGTCACTTTTGGCAAGCTACCCAAAGCGAATTCAGGCTGTCTTGGAAGTCAATGATGGGAACACCAAGTTTTAATTGTTTCTCATTAAATGCAGGATTAAATTCTCTTTGTCAGGTATGTTTAATTTTACTGTACCTATAATGGTTTAGGCCATGGGCGGGGGGGGGGGGGGGGCTAAGGTTTATTGGAGCCCCGTATTAAAAAACCTCAGGGGACCATTCTGAGTTCTATCCCATCAAGAAACGGACATATTATGCGCCTTGAAAAGTGAACACTCAATTTTGCCAGTTGAGGTTTAAGTTTTGGTTTTTGGTTAAAAATACAATAGTTACCTCTTTTTCTTTGATGTATTCAATCCGACGTGAATGCAACGAGTCTTTTGATTGTACTGAAGTTCTAAATATAGTGCGGCTAGGCTGCTTTAAACCCTAAATCTTGTCACAAAGCTGGATCCTATCTGTTTGGCAGATAGTTGGTGAGGGAAACTATATTTTTGGGGCCTCTTTGCGAGTGAGCCGTTGGCCACGTCGGGTTTACATTATGAAAAAGAAAAACTATAGTGTTTGTCATTTACCATTACTTATTCGGACTATAGTGGAGTTAATTTTCCCAGAAGAGTTCCTTGTTCCATGTATTGTCTATATATATATATATATATAATATATATATATATATTTATATATATACACAGGGTGGGCCGTAAATTTCCATACATAGGAAAAATTAAACGTTTGTTTTTATGTTACTGATGAAGCAAATTTTTACGTCAATGGAGAGGTTAATCGGCAAAACATACGTTATTGGAGTAATGCTAACCCTAACTGGCTGAGTCCGACGAAGATGCAAGGTGCCGGTAAAGTGATGGTGTAGGCCGGGATATGGGGTGACAGAATTATTGGACCAATTTTTGTCAGTGGAAATCTTAATGCCGAAAGGTATCTTAACATGTTGCAAGAAGAGATTTTCCCATCCCTGCTAAACGAGGAAGGTAACTTCCCAGTTTACTTCCAGCAAGATGGAGCTCCACCTCATTATGGTCTTCACGTGCGTCGGTATTTGGATCAGCAGTTTCCGGATGCTTGGATGGTCGGCGTGGTCCTGTGGAGTGGCCTCCCAGATCCCCAGATCTCACCCACCTTGGTTCTATCTTTGGGGGCACTTGAAGGCCATGGTGTATCAGGAAAGATACGAGACAAAATCATCTAAAGGAACGTATCACCAACGCCATTACAAGCATAACGTCAACTGTGCTAATGCGTGTTCATCAACAGTGGGGAACACGTATTGAATGTGTTTTCAAAACAATGGCAACCATGTAGAGCATATTATATAAATAAAAATGGTTGTCCATAATTTTTTTTTTTATTTTCCTATGTATGGAAACTTACGGCCCACCCTGTATATATATATATATATATATATATATATTTATAAAGGGTGATCCAGAGAAATGGGACCAAAAGAAACCCCTGTAACTCTTAAAGTATAAGTCCTTTTATAAAATCATACGCATCATTCGAAAGAGGATGGTTACAAGTTTGTACAGGATTGTATAGGTTTTGACAATACAAGACAAGATAAGATACAAAACAAAATAAAAGTGTTAGTTAAAACTAACCTTCAAGATGACTGCATGGACTGTGGAACAGCTGCGTTTCATAACTGAGCAATATTATGAGCATGGAAGAAGTGTAGTTTCAGCTCTTAGAAGGTGATTTTGACATCTGAAAATTTGTCTTGAAAGATCTTTGAGCTGAAACTACACTTCCCATGCTCATAATATTGCTCAATTATGAAACGCAGCTGTTCCACAGTCCATGCAGTCATCTTGAAGGGTTAGTTTTAACTAACACTTTTATTTTGTTTTGTATCTTGTCTTGTATTGTCAAAACCTATACAATCCTGTACAAACTTGTAACTATCCTCTTTCGAATGATGCGTATGATTTTATAAAAGGACTTACTGTATACTTTAAGAGTTACAGGGGTTTCTTTTGAGTCCCATTTCTCTGGATCACCCTTTATATATGATACACACAGACCGTGCATGGAACAAGGAACTCTTCTGGGATAATTAAATCTACTATAGTCCGAATAAGTAATGGTAAATGACAAATACCATAGTTTTTCGTTTTCATGATGCTAGCCCGACGTGGGCAACGGGTCACTCGCAAAGAGGCCCCATAAATATAGCTTCCCTCACCAGCTATCTGCAAAGCAGACAGGATCCAGCTTTGGGACATGGATCTAGGGTTTAAAGCAGCCTAGCCCTGCTACATTTAGAACCTCAATATAAGCAAGAGACTCGCTGCCTTCACGTCAGATTGAATACATCAAAGAAAAAGGGGTAACTATTATATTTTTAGCCAAAAACCAAAACTTAAACCTCAACTGGCAGAATTGAGCGTCCACTTTTCAAGGCACATAACATGTCCGTTTCAAGATGGGAATGAACTCAAAATGGTCACCTGAGGTTTTTTATGATACACACAGACCGTGCATGGAACAAGGAACTCTTCTGGGATAATTAAATCCACTATAGTCCGAATAAGTAATGGTAAATGACAAATACCATAGTATGGTATTTGTCATTTACCATTACTTATTCGGACTATAGTGGATTTAATTATCCCAGAAGAGTTCCTTGTTCCATGCACGGTCTGTGCGTATCATAAAAAACCTCAGGTGACCATTCTGAGTTCATTCCCATATATATATATATATATATATATATATATATATATATATATATAATATATATAAAGTATATGTTTATTACTTTTATTCATGTGATGCATGCCATGCATTACCAGTCTCATCACCTTTGTGCCATATTCGGCACATCCGTCAACAATGAGAAGATACAGGCCTACTCTGAATAGTTTTTGCAGTTATTTTATAGTTACTTTTTAGTTTATATGTATACTCTTCTACACTTTATTATAAGTGATGATACATATATTTGTTTAGGATGTTTATTTTGTAAAATTCTAAAGTTCTGAGTTAATTATTTAACTCATGATTCCATGATATAATTCATGATTCCAGATGGACACACAGATGTTTTATGAGAGGCCTACGAGGAGAACACAAAAGCATGTGGCTTGCCCAATTCCAGAAGAAAGCGATAAAAATGAGCTTAGTGAAAGTGATGAAGAGTTTAGACCTGCAGCTTCACTGGATGAAGAATGTATGGATTCTGATGGGATTGATACAGGTACGGTACGAAAATGGAAGTGAATATTTTCTATAAATGTATATAAAAATGTGTATGTAGCTATACAGTATGTATAATGTAATGTAATAATATATAAAATATACAGTACATAATGTGTCCGGACAACTGCCGCTGGACAACCGCCCCCGGACAATTGCCCCCCGACAACCGCCCCCCGGACAATTGCCCCCGTAGGACAATCGCCCCCCGGATTATTGCCCCCATAAGTAAATAAAAATTAAATAGAAATTAAATTTACGTTTAAAAAATGGCAAGCTAAAACAATATTTAACAACATATTGCCAATCTTGCTTAATTTTGCTTGTAGCCTGAAAAAAAAATTATATTTAAAAAGTTAGCAATATTTAACAAAAAAATTTCCAATTATTGCTTACTTATTTATAAAAATTATGAAGTTTAGCTACTTAATTTATTTAAACAGTTGGCAAGACTTATTGTATTTCATATATACTATGGATTAATTAATTATATTTAAACAGTTGGCAATACTTATTGAAAGGTCGTTTTGAAAGTCATAGTTGGTGGTTAGGTTAGGTTAGGTTAGGTTAGGTTAAAGACTTTGAGAATCGCGAACTAATTAATTTTTTAAGAGGTATCGCCTATAATTTGAATTTTTAGCATTAAAACCTCTTTTCCAAGCAAGTTTTATTTTTTTTAGTAAATTTTAATAAATATGAACTCTTTCATAAGTTTGTTTTTTATAAATATTAATAAAATTAATTCCTATTTAATTTTTATTTACTTATGGGGGGCAATAATCCGGGGGGCGATTGTCCTACGGGGGCAGTTGTCCGGGGGGCGGTTGTCGGGGGGCAATTGTCCGGGGGGCGGTTGTCCGGGGGGCAGTTGTCCTAGCACCGTACATAATATAATGTAATATGGTATATGCATCTATAAAAATTATAAATAAAGATGAATATTTTCTGAATTTTTACTATAGATTTGTTCAGTGCATTGGAATTTTGGCTTTTCTTTGCACTACTTTGAAATAAATTACACACACACACACACACACACACACACACACACACACACACACACACACAACACACACATACATAACAATATAATAATATATATATATATATATATATATATATCATTTCAGATGAAGGAGAAACTACTCCAATAGAACAAAAAGATTCTACACCAGGCACCTCAACTCGTAAAATACCACAGTTTCAAGGAGATATTCAACCGAGCTCGTATATTCAGACTCCCCTTCAGTATTTTAGATATTTTTTTGATGATGATTTATTAGATCATATAGTTGAACAGTCTAATCTATATTCAGTTCAAGTAATCCTGATAGCCCTCTAAAACTCACAAGGCAGGAACTTGAGCAATTTTTAGGGACGGTCATTTACATGTCAGTCATACATCTACCAAGGTCACGAATGTATTAGAATTCTTCTACCAGAATTCCTCAAATCACTGAGTGTTTTTCTAGGGGAAGATGAGAAAAAATTAAAATATTTTTACACTTCAATGATAACACCAATATGCCAGAAACTAAGGATAGGCTTTTCAAAATCAGACCACTAATAGATTTCCTCTTGCTAAAATTCCAAAACATTCCTAAACAGCAAATGCTTTGTGTAGATAAGCAAATTGTGCCCTTCAAAGGACGTTCATCCGTGAAGCAATATCTACCCAATAAACCGAACAAGTGGGGATATAAGATCTTTGTCCTCTGTGATTGCACTGGACTTGCGTTCAATTTTGAAATTTACACTGGAAAGATTGAACCGTTACATAATTCCTTCCATTTAGGTGCTAGCTCAAACATTGTAATGAGACTGGTAAATATTTTCCCTAGTAATAAATCCCATTGTCTTTTCTTTGACAATTGGTTTATTACTCTAAAACTTTTCCCAGTATTACTTGTCAAAGGAATATTTGCTCTTGGAACTGTAAGATCGAACAGACTAGGAAACTGTAAAATGATCAGTGATGGCGAGTTGAAAAAGCGAGGTCGAGGGTTTTATGAAGAAAAAGAGGCAACAATTCAAGGAGCTGATATTCGGGTATTGAAGTGGTTGGACAACAAGAGTGTGACTCTTGCAAACACATTTGCAAGTGGTCATGTCATCAGCAATGTTCGTAGATATGACAGAAAAAGAAGGAATATGTAGAGGTGTCATGTCCACAGATGGTCACAATGTATAAGTATGTACATGGGAGAGTAGACCTTCTTGATGCCTTCATTTCATATTACCGTATTCAAATAAGGTCGAAGTTTTACATAGATTATTCTTCCACTTTATTGATATGGTTATTGTGAATTCTTGGTTACTTTACTATAGAGATTGTAAGTCCCTAGAAGTCCCAATAAAAAAACAAAGTGATCTTTTGGCATTCAGATCTCAGGTAGCGGAAGGCTTATGCAAGGAAGGGAAGAGTCTCATTACACCAAAACGAGGGCGTCCAAGAGTCAGTAGGATTACGCTTCGAAGAAAAGAAACGAAAGGGACCGTGTAGGCCTATACCAAGTGCAGATGTAAAGGGAGATGGACTAGGTCATTGGCCTATTGTCTCTGAGCGGCAGAGATGTAAAAATCCAGGTTGTGATAGAAAAAGTGTAATTGCATGTAAAAAATGTGAGGTACACCTATGCCTAAATTTGAATGGTAATTGTTTTCATGAATTCCATGTACAATAAAAGATAACTATATATTTGCAATTTTTTTTTCATTATTATAGTCTCTGAAAAAAGAGAAAATATAACAGGTCGGAATTCAAGTTTTCTCATTTTGGACGGTTGTGCCAAATTTGGCACACGCCCAGAAGTTGCCAATTGGTTGAACTATTTTGTATTTATGCATCACGTTTCGTTTTATAGGTCAGATAAAAGAAAACCTTTGTAATATTTGTTTTTTAAAACCCTTTCTTTCTAATTTCGACGTTAAGAGGCTAGAATCAGCGAAGCGAAAATCAAAGAAGGCATTTTTGTGGGCCCACAGATCAGAGAAGTGATGAAAGACATTGCATGTGATGAGTCTTTGAATGAGGTTGAGAGAACAGCATGGAAAGCTTTTGAAGAAGTGACTACGAATTTCTTCGGCAGCGTCAAATCAGAAAATTGTTTCCCTGGTGAAGCAAATGTTTAGTGCTTACCAAGCCATGGGGTGTAACGTCTTTGAAAATGCATTTCCTACACTTCCACCTGGATTTCTTCCCACCAAACTGCGCGCTGTCGGCGATTATCATGGTGAAAGATTTCATCAGAATATATCAACCATGGAAAAGCGGTTCCAAGGAAAATATAGCCCCAGTATGTTGGCCGACTACTGTTGGACACTTATAAGGGAAGCCCCTAGTACTAATTATAAGCGAAAATCAGCTGCAAAAACATTTTAGGTAAGGTACTCTTCTTTTTCTGTGATTAAATTTACCAAAAAAGTAAGAAAATCTGTCAATTTTCATTTGCATTTCCTTCGAAATTGGTGGGTGATAGAAAAATTCTGTTTTTAAATTCGTATTCAGCGTAAAAAAAGCACAGTGGAATCACATAAATTCATTCGAAGAAGGAAAAAAAGGTTCTATTTTGTTGTTCAGTGATAATTATTTAAAATTTAATTAAAGTTACATATATATATATCCTGGCGCCACGAGGAGTGGACGCGTTTCTGTTAGGCTGCGACTCTTCATTTAAATAGCGTTTTCGAGCGTTACCGCGGGAAATTTCTATACCATTCTGTTCATGAACTTAGAGACTGACTCCGCGTATATTTAGTGTGTCATAATGAGTAATTGTTTCGTGATACTTAATGTGAAAAAATGTCTGCGCATCTAACTGGTGGTATCTGGAACGTTATTTAAAGGGACGAGAAACGTGCATCCCCATTGGCATTCCCTTCCCCTCTTCCCGCCTCACCCCACGAGACTGTTTCATGTTGATTCAATTACGATGATGTGTACATAAAATCGTAGTTTTGTAGAAAATCCTTTTATGTTCATATTTGACAAAGTAGATCATATTAAGTCTGACCATCTTGTGTCTGTTTGTCACGATTTTTACGATACAGAGGTAGTAGGACATGCGAGGGTACAGTTAAACACCTTATTCATCTCGACCTTCCAATTCATAGAGGTACTCCAGAAACGAGAATACCTGAAAGATATTATAAATAAAGTGTCGACTTTTCGGGAAAATGAAAACAATATTACCTTCTACGTGACTAATTTCATAAAATTCCGATAATTTTTGTGGATGATGTGGACGTATCAGTGCTCCTCAAACGATATAATGAAGTACAAAAATCATTGATTGAAATAAAGCACCATGTGGTGTCAAATCAGAAAAACGCAATTTCGTTCGAACAATTCCGGTCAGAATTAGATGCGTTGGAAAAGACTCCTCCCGAAGCCCAGTTACTCGGAAGTCGTGCAGCATGTCAGGACTCCAGCAAGGAGCCCGTCGGGTAGTGAGGGAAACGGAAACCCCACCCCCGAACTCCATCCCCGCAAGTGGCATAGAAATGTATCTCGAAGGGGTAAAAGTCAACTTCCCTCCCTCTCAGGAAAGGTCTTCTGCTCCTGATGTCACTATTGATCGACAGATGATGAGAATCAACATCTTCGAAAAATGTTGTAGGTGTTCACTGCTAAGAGGCGAGGCATGACTGCCCTCTCCTTTGCCTTCTGCTGCAGGAGGGGGGGGGCGTTCGAGTACTCATACGCCCTCTTCGGTATGCAGTTCTCTTCCCCCGTCCACCGAAGAAGGAGGGACACGAGCTCGTCAGGTTACAAACACATCTAACAAACCTCCGTCAAGCAACAGAGTAGGGGAGGGGCTTTCCATTTCCCCGAGATCGTGCCACTCATCACCAAATTAGGCGAACCCTGTCTCAAGGAGATCTTGGAAGGATGATGGGTGGGTAACGGTGAGCAGACGCACTTCGCGAAGGATTCCTCAAGCGTTCTCGCTGCAAGGCCTCAGATGAGGAACCTTACCCTACTTTTTTACGTGGGTTCAGCTCAGTAGTATGACCAAAAAATGGTAGAGTGCAAATTGCAATGCAATGTTGATCAATTGTTGGCACCAGGGGGTTGGGGGTTGGGACCCATTTGTGAAGGGGTTTGCAAGCAAAGGGGAGGGGGGTTGGCACCCATTTGTGAAGGAGTTTGGTTTGCAAGCAAGGGGGAGGGTGTTTAGCCCCCAAGCTGCATGAAGGGGGAGAGGGGGGTCCTGGAGAATGACCCCCCCAAAAGGGGTACCCTAACCTGACCTACGAAGGTAACCGAGGAGAGATCTTTTCGCAGGCATATCTCATTTCATACTGACGCTCTTGACAGCCGCAGTTGGCTTAGAAGTCTTAATCAGCCAGTTCGCTTAATCTGGCTTAGAAGGCTTAACCAGGAGTGTGTATATATATATATATATATATATATATGAAAATTATTTCACGAAAGTAACACGTGAAAAATATTTATGATGAATAAAACCACGAAGGAAAAGAAACAGAATGGTGCTCAAGCGCTTTCGTCTAATGACATCCTCAGGAACACTGTCATTAGACGAAAGCGCTTTTATTTATCCGAGCCGGCGCTATCAGCCAGTTGACTTGTTTAAAAGGCAATGAAGTTCTTGACAGTTCCAGTCGGCTTAGAAGGCAAATATATATATTAGAATTATAACTTCTAGACTTTTTTTCAAATAAAAGATCTCCTGTATCATAAATCGATGAACGTTTGCTTAAAAACAATGAAAAAGACCCTAATTCCTCTCAGTTTTTAAAAAAGGTCACCCCCAAATCAAAAGTTTGAATCACCATAACCATATATTTACGTTACTACTCATAAGTATATAAATATATTATTATTAGAGGGCGGACTTTTAGGTTTTAACCTAAAAAATATTTTCGAATTTTTCAGTACGCTAATATATCGTGAGATCGCCCGAAAAATCACTTCCGGTGCTCAAATTCGATGACTAATATCAATCCACCCATACAAGAAAATTCTAGAACACACGACATTGTTCTTCATGCACTCGCAAATTGTATAAAAGCACGAAATGAAATCAACCGAATCACTTGTGTCCAGTATTGCGCAATAGTTACTCAACTGTTCAGTTCAACTCAACTTCAGGTAAGCTTTTAATATTTGTAATATGTTCGCTTAATTAAAAAACGTAGCGAAATGTGGAATTCGCTTCTGCACTCTTGAACATTCCAGAACATTTTTTAAATTTATTAACCATAATAATTTGTTGAATTTTTCTTCCATTTTAACACGTAAACAAAAGCGTATCCAGAATGTTTTGTAGAGGGGAGTCAAACTCAAAAAATATATGGAGCCCAAAATATTTGGTGATAAATATTTTCGTGAGACGTTCTATGGATGTTCTAAAAATATTTTCCAAAATTTTGTCACCTAAAAAATAAATATTTGGTCATATTTTTTCACCTAAAAATCCGCCCTCTAATTATTATATTATTTCTATATATTATATTAATATTATATATATATAATATACAGGGCGTCCCAAAAAAATGTATACACACTTTAACAGCTGATAGCTCAATTGATGTTTCTTTCTTTCCAAGTTAAACCCATTAGAATTAATAATGGCAGTCAGACTAAGCTTTGAACAAAGGAAATTCATTCTAAAATGCTACTGGAAGTGTGAAAACGCAGTTGAAGTGCAAAGACAGTTTAGGAGGGAGTTTCAAACAGATCCACCAACGCGACTTACCATCACTCGAATTAGAGATAAGTTTGAAGCAGATGGAACTGTTCAGAATGTCCACAAGAAGCGTTCCGGAAGACCACGGACATCGACAAGCCCCACAAAGCAAGAAAGAGTACTGGAAACGTATCACCAAAGTCCAAGAAAATCTGTGCGGCAAGCGAGTCGTGAGGTAGGAATTTCAGAATCGTCTGTCCAACACATTTTGAAGCGCTGTCAATGGAAAAGTTACATTCCAAGATTAGTCCATGCTATTAATGAAGATGATCCGGACCGAAGAGTGGAGTATTGCGAGTGGTACTTGGCACGATGTGGATGTGGATTGGACGAAGGGGTTTCGTAGAATACCCTCCGCGTTCACCAGACCTCACACCACTAGACTTTTTTTATGGGGATACTTAAAAGACAAAGTCTACGCTATAAAACCTGCAACAGTCGCTGAATTGAGAGCAGCCATTGAACGAGAATGCACACAAATACCAAACGAAATGTTTCGTGATGTTTGCGATTCCATTGCTTCGCGTTATCAGCAGTGCCTGGACCAGAACGGACGTCAGTTTGAAAACAGGCGTTGACAAAACAATTAAATAATGTCTGTAGATTCTATTACATTTTGAAAATGAAATGTATTTTAATAAACACTGCCGTTATAATTATTTAAAGTGTGTATACATTTTTTTGGGACGCCCTGTATATATAAACAAACAAACAAATCAACTTAATACCTTTTTATATCTGTTTCAGAAGCAATATAATGTCACAAGAAAAGTGATACTACCATACAGAAGAACAAGGATATCTGGACCAATAATCTGGTGAGATTCCAGCAGTCACATAGAAGAAGAGGAAGTGTGCCTTTAGAAGAATCTTCACTAGAAGAAAAATGCAGAATGCCACTCCAAATCCAAATCATTGGACGGTACCAGTTTCTTGTAACAGAAATCAAAGGAAGAAAGGAGCGAATAGTGGAAATTTCCAAAGAAGTTACAAAATTATGGAAGAATAAATTGAATTTTCCGCATGTGTCAGATCAAGTAATACGAGCAAAGCTTGACAAGGTGATGAAGACTTATGGTGAATGTGTCAGGAGGGGAAAATATGATGCCCTGAATGAACTTTTGATATCACTAAAGTAAATGGCCAATGGTTATCCTCGGAAGACAAACGACTGTACCACCTTCAAGTGGAAAGCAAAGGAGAAGTGGGGTACTCTACAGGTCAAGTTGCAAGTGAAGAAACGATTCACCCTTCAAAGAGACGAAAATTGCCTGCTGAATCAGCATCAACATCTTACAATCATGTATCTGGTGGTAGTGGTACTGAATCTGAAGAGAGCGAGCATGAAGATGAAGATGAGAGTATTACTACACCAACCAGAAGACATAACAAAAGTAAAGTTGCAACCAACTTGGTGACATCCACAGGAGTATCAACAAGTAAAGCCGCTAAAATATGCAAACAGTTGTCACTTGATGGTATTGACATTCCAACACCAAGTCAAGCAGCAATTTACAAGTCAGCATACAAAGAGGCTGCTAAATTGAAGGAGGAAATGATTGAAAATTTACAGATGGAAGAGTGGTCTTTACATTTTGATGGAAAGCGCATTGAGGAAAATGAGTATCAAGTAGTGGTACTTAAAAATGAAAGAACCGAAGTAAAATTGGATGCATTGCGTCTGAAAGATGGCAAGGCTGAAACTATTGCTGAAGGAATTGCAAAAGTTATTGGTGAATACACCTTATGGAATGCAATAAAGATAATCGTTGCTGATACAACAAGTGTTAACACTGGGAAAAAGAGTGGAGTTGTTGTCAAATTGCAACGAATGTTCTCAGAGAAGGGTATCTGCAAACCACAATTTATCAGTTGTCAGCATCACATTCTGGACAGGATTCTCCGTTTGGTAATGGACGAAGATCTTGGTGCTAACACCAGTTCTCCAAACATCGAATATCCATTTGTATCCCAACTGGTGAAGAATTACGAGGAACTAACGGCACAGTTTGTTAATGGAACAGAAGAGGTCCTCGAGAAATCAGGATGGAGAGATGATATTAAGTTTTTGTACCATCTAACACGGGTGTTTAGATTCTTTGAAGAAAAAGGGAATTTTCCTTTGATTAACTTTCAGAAAATTCCAAACATCAGCAAGGCGAGGTGGCATTCAAGAGCCATTCTAGCTATCCTTGCATTTATTCTTATACCTACAACAAGGAAGACTTTGGAGAAGGTATGCAGATTCATTTCATACAACTGGGCAGAATATTGGTTTACTAATCAGATGTACAATGAAAATGACTTCAAGAACTTGTCAGAAATATTGAAACCTTACAAAAAAGCATTGAACTCATTGGAAAATCACTGGAAGCAGGACCATCCCCACTCAAGATACCAAGAAGTAATTAGTGTGCAGAACGTGCAATCAAAGTTATGCAGGAACTGTATGCTGCCTGCAGAAACAAAAACAAACTGCAACTTCGGTTTATTCTAAGCAATAAGCAGTAATATATGTACAAGTATTATAACGATTATGTTGTGAGTTCTTTTATTATATTACATGGAATATGCAATAAAGTTACGTATGCAATAATCGATTTTTTGATTTCGGGGTGACATTTTCTAAAACGATATTAAAATGAAAGTTCATTTCTTTGTTTTTAGGCAAATGTTCATCGAATTAAAGTACAGGAATATTAGGTTGTAAAAAGTTATAACCCTAATATATATATATATATAATAACTTTTGTAGTGCCGTTAATTTTGGCGTACAATAATCAAATAATATCATATACTTTAAATAATAAAACATAACTACGTCATTCTGTTTATTTAGTCGAGTTATTTAACATGGAATCAATTATTTAATATACACTTATTCGAAATATATAGGAGGTAAATATACAATCAAAATAATAATAGTAGGAGAAATCTACATACACCAAAAAATACACACTTTAAGCGAGGAATATATATATATATATATATATATATATATATATATATATATACACAATCATAAATAATAATAGTACAGTAGAAATCTATATACACGTTTAATATACCGGGTGTACATAAAGTCAATATCTATTTTTGTGAAGCACTTGGAAATTATATGGAATTCAATCATAAAATGATAAAGTGGTAACATTTATTAAATAATTAAGAGTAGGATTCGACGTGACGCCCATCAGTATCCCTGCACAGCTCAAATCGTTCCGCAGCATTTCTAAACACATTCTGGAGCATTTGCGGGGTTATGTTATCTGCAGCAGTTCGTATACGTGTACGCAAGTTTTCAAGACTCGTAATCTTCGTCTGATAGACGTGCGATTTGATAAAGAAATCTAAAGGGGTTAAATCTGGTGATCTCGCTGGCCAAGGTCTGTTGCTTCCGCGTCCGATCCAGTGATTTGGAAAACGTCCATTTAGATAATCCTGAACAATTTTGGCATAGTGACAAGGAGCACCATCATGTTGATAGACGACGGGGATAGGATTGTTAGTACCGTCGTCTATCAACATGATGGTGCTCCTTGTCACTATGCCAAAATTGTTCAGGATTATCTAAATGGACGTTTCCCAAATCGCTGGATCGGACGCGGAAGCAACAGACCTTGGCCAGCGAGATCACCAGATTTAACCCTTTAGATTTCTTTGCATGGGGCTTTATCAATCGCACGTCTATCAGACGAAGATTACGAGTCTTGAAAACTTACGTACACGTATACGAACTGCTGCAGATAACATAACCCCGCAAATGCTCCAGAATGTGTTTAGAAATGCTGTGGAACGATTTGAGCTGTGCAGGGATACTGATGGGCGTCACGTCGAATCCTACTCTTAATTATTAAATAAATGTTACCACTTTATCATTTTATGATTGAATTCCATATAATTTCCAAGTGCTTCACAAAAATAGATCCTGACTTTATGTACACCCGGTATGTACGCAAATCTTCACACTTATATATAAACTTCAAAATAATAGTGCAGAAGAATTCCAATATATGGAAAATATATATTATATACACATCAAAATATACGCCCTTTATGCTCTACTGCGCTTAATTAAAATACTAAACTCGCATGTGATCAAGTCTACAGTTACATCCTCGTTGCTTTGTACTATGCAATAAGTACGATTTAACATTATTTCACCACTGAAATGTGAAAAGCTATGTGGAATCTATGTGTAAATCTATACTCAATGTAAAGGGCTTTCAGATCGTTTAACACTATTTTTGTACCCACTTTACAATTGGTTGGCAAGTTATCACTCTCTTTAAACACCGTTAGAATACAATCAAAAGCACGCACAAAGAGGGCATCGTTTGCCACAACATCGTTATTAAGTTCAAGTTTATATACACTCCTTTCCAAACGAGGATTTATTCTTTCCAATCCGAACTTTTCAACCGTGAACGCTTCTTCACAACGCATATCGACAATTGAAGTAATCTTTTAAATTGTGCCTACAGCTGCCCATTATATAAAGAAACAGCTCTTCAGGGTGAACAGTGTAGGTGAGCTCAGCTCTGTACCGCTCAAGTCCTTTGTACCAAAGTTCAAGATATTTCGAAGAGTCTATACCTTTTAAATACGCATCCAGTTCCAATCCATTCTCGCCTTGTTCAGTCCTACAACCGGTAAAGCCGGCGAACAGAACGGTGTATGCGTAATCAAGAACCGTGTCAAAATAAAGCATATCGGCGACACGCGCGTCTAATATAGGCTTTAGCTTGCGGAAACCGACGACTTCAAAATTCTGTCGAGAATGAAACGATTTCGCATGGGGACAAGGACGTTATTGACAGCTGCATTCTTCCACTTCAACCATATAGCAATGCATGGCTGGTCTCGAGTTATACACAACGTACAAATAAAAGCGTATGAGGGTGCATCACTAATCTGCTCTCTTCTTGTGCTTACACCTGCCGGTATTTTATAACGGTCCTCATCCGACTTTTCAACCGCCACGAAGATTCTGTTAATCTCAACACTTAAAAAAATTACGTCCCGTTTACCAGAGTTTAATTGTCTACAACTCGTTTCAGTACATAATTAACAGCGCTGGTTTTACGTCTGAACACACGCACTGACTTCGTCACGGACATGTCGTACATGGCATTGGTGATACTGCTCAACGGAAGCTCCATCGTATATTGGTTTTCTATTGTGAGGAGTGTACGTCCAGTCGGGTCAAGTTCTGAGGTGACTATGAGGAGCCGGTGCGCGGTTTGGCTCGGTGGGAGGTATGGGGAGATGAGTCACACGGGCGCGTCATACCAAGCGTTAGTGATTCGTGTACGGTGTTGTTCCAGCATGAAAGAACCACTTGAATACTTGTATCCCATTATACCGGGCAATCGCTTAGAGAATTTTTCCATCTGCGATGCATGAAGTAATGTCGGCTTTAATTTTTTATCACTCCCACTCCCCGGAATGCGCACCAGACATCTTCGTTCAGGGGTATTCAACATTGTATTTTCTCGAACTATGCACATTTTATTAACACTCCGGCGCTCTATTTGAGAGAAACATGTGTCCATATCTGTCCTTTTTGCCTAACAAGCGATACTCACTCCTAAACTCTATTAAAAATTCGCACAAGCCTTTAGCCACAACCTCCCTGCGAACCTCATCATGATATATATGAACGTAATGATAAAAATATTTTAAGCTATCCATAATTACAAGTTTTATATTCTCAGACGCAGGGTATGCGTACTCGGCGTGATGTAGCATGACATAATACCGCTTGTCATCCCATTCGTCAACAAGGTTCACAACCCACACCCGTTGCTTCTCTTCTGCACGTGATTCTTCTTTCACTTCGCGATGTATGTGTGCCTTTACGCAGTTTAGTCCTATGACGTAATCCATTACATTGTTTGAGCCACGAAAGCCCGCATTGCTCTCGACAGAATATCCGTAGAGTATTTGGACATCCTGCTCCTCACGCTTCGCTCGATTCAATATGGCTTTAAAAGCCTCAAGGGAGGGAGGACTAGGGATTCTTTGAGTGGTCACCACATCTGTAGACTTTATCGAATACCACTTCATGAATGTCGAGCACGCAATATCAAAGGTAGCCATAGCTATTTTCCGTCTACGTGAGAATTCTTCAAAATATACGTGTGAGCTCCACGGTTTGTTGAGGTCAACTGAGAACTCAGGGCTAAGATATGACCAGCTAGTAGCAGGAGTCACGTGACCCCTTTGATTGGGTTGCGCCATACATTGGGTGGTGCATAGATTTTTTACTGCACACACACACACAAACACACACACACATACACACGCACACACACAAAGGAGAAAATGAAACGCTAATTGAAACGATTTATTTTAAATAAATAAACATATCGTCAACAAGTAAATAGTCTCTAATTCATGGCATATATTCAAATACACGTAATAAATAAATAAACACATCGTCACCAAGTCACCACACACACACACACACACACACATATATATATTATATATATATATATATATATATGATGAATAAAACCACGAAGGAAAGGAAACACAAAATGGTGCTCAAGCGCTTTCATTAATGACATCCTCAGGAACACTGAAGTACATAGAAGGTTGCAGCCTATATATAGGTTACAAAAAAAAAAAATATATATATATATATATATATATACAGTGCCCGCGAAAAGTATCCGATCACCCTTGAAATTTGTATTTTTTACATAAAAAACAATGTTTAAATGTATACTAACCTTATATTAGTATTTTGTCATCTGTCCTTTGGTTTGGATGACTTGTTCTAGACGTTTTGGCATGGATTTAATCAAGTTTTGACAAACTTCCACTGATATTTCCTTGCACCATACCTTTTTGATGGCCTCTTGTAATTTTTCGACTGAGCCAGTGTCGTGGCATTCAACCTTATTTTTTATTATTAGCCACAGATTTTCTATCGGATTGAGATCTGGACTATTACCAGGCCAATCCAAAATATCAAATTTATTGTCAGTAATCCATTTTGTCACTATTTTGGCCCTGTGACATGGTGCACCATCATGCATGTATGTTTTTGTCCTTTGGATTGCCATTGCCATTAGAAGTTTATCCTGTAGCATTGCTAAATACCGTGCACCATTCATAGTTGTGTTCTTCGGAAGAAAATATAAGTTTCCACGCCCATAGTAACCGAAACAACCCCAAACCATCACACTTGGAGGGTGTTTCATTGTCTTTAGGGTGTATTTAGGGTCCATCCTATTTGAGCCAATAGGCCGGCGAACCTTTTTTGGACAACTTCTGAATGTCAAAAATGTCGACTCATCGCTAAATAAAACCTTCTTCCAGTCATCAACAGTCCAATGAATGTATTTTTTACAAAATGCGACACGTTTTTTACGCATTTTTTCATTAATGAACGGTTTCTAGCAGCATGGCGAGATGGTAATCCGAGTTCTTTTTGGAGCCGCTCCTGGATAGTTCGTTCAGAAACACCAGATAACAAATTATTCATATTAAATTTTATTTCTTCGCAGTTATTGTTGGGTTTTTCAATACTATACGTTTCATAAGTTTGTCTGTTCGCGAATTTGTTTTCTCGGTCTGCCAGATCGTTTTTTAGGGACTGGCGTGGTTAGGCCACCATTGTTCTTAGCCCGTGAAAACCCATAAATTAACGGTACTTTGGGATATGTTTAATTCCTTAGCTATCTGTCTCTGTGATTTCCCACATGCATGCAAAGCAACAATAGCACCTCGACAATCACTCTTAAGTTGTTTTTTAGCACACATTATATATAAATTTTATTTACACCACTTTCTGTAAAAAAAAAAAAAAATATCAAGAAATTTACACAAACAGTGAAATCTGACAAATTTGAGACACAGCCACCCGCAACGAAGGCTACCAGAACACTAATTTGAGAATGCGTTGGATAGCTCTCATATCAGCGAGCAACCTCAAAGTTACCAGATGTCGCTAGAACAAATAGAAAGTGAATTACGTGTCTCTGAATATTAAGGGAAAATATTGTATTTTCTAGTGATCGGATACTTTTCGCGGGCACTGTATATATATATATATATATATATATATATATATATATATATATATATACATATATATATACATATACACATACACATGCATACATACATACCTATACAATAAACGAAGAAATAAAATAAAAAAAAAATAAAATATTAAAAGATTGAGATGGGCATACAACTTTGTAAGGAAACACTATCGATTTTTAGCACAAGATCAAACTACCGATTTTTAGCACAAGATTAAATTGTTTCCAACCAATGTTAAAAAAAAAAAAAAAAAAAACTCTACCCATCTTGTATATAAAAATAAAATGAAAATTAAACGTTAATAAAGTCATACAAGTTTACCAAAGATTTAGCATTCTACCTTTCTTATCTAGATCTGTTTTTGAAGGAATTCAAAACAACAGGATCGAGTTGAAAAAGACCTTTGCTTATGTTGAAGTTATTTGAAAGTTGGATAATGGCAGACTCAAGAATATTTCTATTAACAATGCTGCCAGAGTGAAATAAAATTGAAGCATTATTCCAGTCAATACAGTGGGATAACTCTGACAAATGGACAAAAAGGGCACTGGACAACTGTCCTGTTCTAACGGAATATTGATGCTGTTTTATACGTGTGTGCAAATCCTTTCCCGTCTGACCTATGTAAAAGGAATCACATTGTTTACACCCAATTTTATAGATAATGCCTGAATTATTGGTAGGGCTATTTTTTACTATGATATTTTTCACAATATTGTTATATGAAAATACTACATTAATATCCAAAACTTTAAGTATATTAGCAATGCCTAAAAAGCTCGGGAAAAATGGAAGTACTAAAATATTTTTGACAAAGTACGAGTGTTATTATTGACACAATAGAAAGTTCGTTTTGCCTTGTTGAGACAAGATTCCATAAACGTAGATGGATAACACAGATCACTTCCAATACCGTTGATTTTTTCCAATTCGGCATCGATGTATTCCGGACTGGCGATCCTAAGGGCGCGGAGAAACATTGATGAAAAAATGGCCTTCTTTTTTATCAATGTTTCTCCGCGCCCTTAGAATCGCCAGTCCGGAATACATCGATGCCGAATTGGAAAAAATCAACGGTATTGGAAGTGATCTGTGTTATCCATCTACGTTTATGGAATCTTGTCTCAACAAGGCAAAACGAACTTTCTATTGTGTCAATAATAACACTCGTACTTTGTCAAAAAATATTTTAGTACTTCCATTTTTCCCGAGCTTTTTAGGCATTGCTAATATACTTAAAGTTTTGGATATTAATGTAGTATTTTCATATAACAATATTGTGAAAAATATCATAGTAAAAAATAGCCCTACCAATAATTCAGGCATTATCTATAAAATTGGGTGTAAACAATGTGATTCCTTTTACATAGGTCAGACGGGAAAGGATTTGCACACACGTATAAAACAGCATCAATATTCCGTTAGAACAGGACAGTTGTCCAGTGCCCTTTTTGTCCATTTGTCAGAGTTATCCCACTGTATTGACTGGAATAATGCTTCAATTTTATTTCACTCTGGCAACATTGTTAATAGAAATATTCTTGAGTCTGCCATTATCCAACTTTCAAATAACTTCAACATAAGCAAAGGTCTTTTTCAACTCGATCCTGTTGTTTTGAATTCCTTCAAAACAGATCTAGATAAGAAAGGTAAAACGCTAAATCTTTGGTAAACTTGTATGACTTTATTAACTTTTAATTTTCATTTTATTTTTATATACAAGATGGGTAGTGTTTTTTTTTTTTTTTTTTATATAACATTGGTTGGAAACAATTAATTTAATCTTGTGCTAAAAATCGATAGTTTGATCTTGTGCTAAAAATCGATAGTGTTTCCTTACAAAGTTGTATGCCCATCTCACAATCTTTTAATATATATATATATATATATTTTTTTAAATTTCATTTCTTCGTTTATTGTATAGGTATGTATGTATGTATGTGTATGTGTATATGTATATATATATATGTATATGTATATATATATATATATTTTTTTTTTTTTGAACCTATATATAGGCTGTAACCTTCTATGTACTTCAGTGTTCCTGAGGATGTCATTAGACGAAAGCGCTTGAGCACCATTTTGTGTTTCCTTTCCTTCGTGGTTTTATTCATCATAAATATTTTTCACGTGTTACTTTCGTGAAATAATTTTCATATATATATATGTATGTATATAGCAAGACATTCAAGGACCATGGTACCCAAAGGGTACGGTATCGTAGATGCCAGGCACATGGTAGCGTTTCCTATATGTGTTACGGCACACTTTCGTCACCCTAAGCTTCTTCAAGCCCCCGAGTTTCTGTGCCTGAAAATTGTGAGTCCCTACAGTCAGTTGGGGTGCTGCTCACCTTCATCTTCTAAGCTTACTAGCTAATTCAGCAAATCAAAGTTAACAATCTGCCGGTTCGCCTGGTTAAGCGTGATGCCTTTAGCTTTCATGCTATATCTCATATCCTTCCCCACCCTCACCCGTACCCCATATGTTTTTGGACCTGTTGAGAAAAAAGAATCAGCGTAGGCACTATCTCCATACTCATCCTTGATCTCATCAGTCAACTCTCCGAAGAATTCCCCAATAGGTGGCACGTAATCACCTTCCCTCTCCGTGAATATCACATTATCTGTGTCTGCGTACAGAACCCTCCGCCCAAGAGAATGCAGTAGACCCCAAAGTTTGATGCGAGCATACGCTGCGGTGAAGCTGGCTACATGTATGTTTGTAATACGTGATGTATCTGGAGCTAATTAGGTCCTGTTGTACTTTATTATGTACGTATTACCCACATTCACGATCTCCATTACCTCTTTATCGGGAGCGTTGGCATAATCCCACACTTCGTTATAACTTTGGGCTAGATTGACGTTCCCCTTTTCTGTATTCTGAGCAAATTTCCCCCAGAGACTATTTAGGCACAACTTTGCACTAAATCGCTTGCCTGGGTTCTTTACAATTTGGGACCGGTCAAGTTGTATCCCTTCACGATCACGGTAGCGCTAAATATACGCCGATTTTTCATTTTCGGCCTCAATTCCTCGCGGGTACCCTGATGCTTCCACCTTATCCTTCAAAAAAGTATTTATATATGGTGCGAAAAGGGTGAGGAGCTTCTGAAACCTCCACACCTCATATATCTTCAATATTCTGTAACCGTGGCGAACGGCTAGTGACAGCTCAGAGCTTGTACTCGTATATATGCCTCTGATCTTCCGCTGGTTCGTTTTATGATTACAGGCCCCATTGTTCTCCTCTGCGCACTTCACGCACATGGGAAACATGAGTTTGTGGTCTATAACGACGTGTAAGAATGGCGTCCATAAGTCGCGAGGGGGGGGGAGCACGTCTACGAAAGAAAGACCGAAATAGTGCCCGTTCAAATTAGCTGAGAACTCTTCGATAGTGGGCAGGGCGGGTCCCAACAGTTTTTTTAAGTGCTCCTACGGGGTACGGATTGTTCTTCATCACGTAGGGGTATAAAGAACAGAAGTCGTAGTAATGGAGTTTCACGCCCTCCACAGGTGGAAAGTATAGTTTGAAGGGGTTTGTACGCCCACCGAACAAGCTATCGCCGAATTTGAGAGGATCCAACACCATTGAACGTTTGATGGTGTTTATTTCTTCGCGGTACTGCCCATCTGTTTCCATCCGTGCATCATATTCGTGCTCCCAGTTCACTCACAAGGTGAGTGAACTGGGACCCTATAAGCTGATCGCGGGTGCGGGTCCATGCAAGACTGTCGGCAGGAGATCTACCATGGATATCTCCTACGATTCCACACTCAGGATGTGGGCATCCATGCCACCAGCAACCGTTAAAGGAGTAGGCAGTCTTCTCGCCAGTGGCACGGTCTTCGCTTAGACCATCCACCCAAAAAACGCGACCACTGACCTTAATGAGGATTTCCCCCATGTTGCGGGCATGTTTTATGTATACACCAGTCTGTTGCTGTAGGTGTATGAGCCAGTAAATAGTCTTATGCCCATAACTGCGTGGGGTTTTTCTGAATGACGGCTAGTGTGTCTTTACGCATGAAATTGTTTTTGAACCGGTAAAGCACAATGAGGCGATCGTGGTTGCGACTTGTAGCAGATCGCAGTTGAACCGGTCTATGTACAGCCTTCTAAAGTCCTGGAAACATACTGTACTCTAAGCACGCGCACATCATTCACGCAATAACGCTTACATTCATCAGCTATATTTTAAGGAATATATTCATTAAAACTGTTGTAGTAGCGGTCAAAATCTTCACGCTCACGATCACTCATGTTGGCATAGTTAAAGTAATATTTGGGGGGAGGTAGGGCTACGTAATTTAAAGTGTCGCTAGTGAAGAAAGTGTAAGGGAAATACCCTTTTGAAACTTCGGCGGCTACGCCCATCACTTTGGTTAGCTTGGCTAAATTACAAGGTATGAATAATAAAATGTCTTTAAACTGAACATTACCTCTTATTTGCATCTGTATAAGTTTGATTCCTCTTTTCAAGGGGTCGCCTGTAAATATCTCCTATGACTCGTGTTCAAGCAGTTCCTTATAAAGGAAATGTGTGTCAAATTTTGCGCCGTTATGAGCAAAAATATACACAGTCATTTTTTTAACTTGTTCGGTAACTTGACAATATAGGACAAAGAGTTTCATGGGGTTGTCGTGCGTGATCGTTTTAAAACCTTTTGTTCGTTTACCACATTTGCGATACTTATCACACTCGACCTCGTCGCAGATAGTCTGGCTTACAAGTAGATGCGTGATAACCGCTTTGGTTTCAGCATCCGTATATGTTTCTATATTGTAGTATACAGTTATACACGGTTTGTTTTTAGGCTTAGCATCTTTCATATAACATACATGCTTTACTCCATCTGCCTTATATTTCTCGTGGCATGTAGAACAGTGAATTTCAGCACATTTATGCGTGAATGTCCCCAATTATCCATCATATGAAACATACCACATTCACAGATTCTCATTTTCCTGCAAGTGCCAATTGACTTATGGAGCTCAAAAGCAGTTATTATTGAAAAATGTGCATCTGCACACATTACAGTCCCTCTTCTCAGCTTCAACTACACGACTTTCACATTTGGAGCTTTTACAATGCCACACAATCCTTACAATGTTTCACTATATCATCCGCAAACTCGAGACATCCCTTACACAAGTCATGATGCTTTCCATATTTTTTACTTTTATCATAACTTACGTAAAGGTGAGTTATGAGTTATGCGGATTGGGAGAGACGTTGTCCCTGACCGGCCTAAAATAAGTAGGAGTCTTGTACGGTCTCTCACACTGCTTTTAAAGACATACACAGTCCTTCGACAATCATCCATTCCCAATACAACTATACGAACCTTCATTTCCTTCTCTACCTTTCTCAGCTCTTCAGGGCCCATATTACAGTCAAACTCGATCTTGCAATCTGCTGCCAGTTTACGGGCACGCTGCACAACCGTAGGCAACCAAAGTTTTTGTGCCCGTGCTTTAAGTACAGTAAACATATGAGCCAAGACTACTGCTATAAAGCCGCAACCACGATCGGTGTTTATATGCCATCTGTAAATAGCCTGAGAATTGAAGTTAAGAGTATAAGGTATTGCCGTATGCGGTATGTCCCGCAACATGGAACGCGTGGTCAACATCTATCGTGAAGTTGTCCATGTTGAAGGCGGTACTACTTTGAGAGGCTTGCATTATACAACCCAAAATATAGTCTATGTCCACAGCAGCCAAGCGCCGTAGGGTTTACTACCGAAAAATCACCTACATCCCCGTCATCTGACCCGAACCCGAAGGACAGCCGCGTCCTGACTTCACGTCCCTCGCTGTTTTGAAGGGCAAACACCACAATACGCTCAACCACGCGCCGCTGTCCGTGTTCAATACCGTTGCTATACATGGTTCGTGGGTCTACCCTGACTACGTACCGGTTTCTAGTCAGGACCGGGGTGGGGGTTATGCTACTCTCTACAGAAAGAGATTCTGCTGCTGTGGAGGGTACGACCGGAATTAAAGAGGACTAAGGGGGCACAGTTTTACTTGTAGAAGGAACTAATGTGGGGGGGGGTCGTAAGACGTAGAGGGCTGGGGCTCTATTACTGGGGTTCTAACAACGCGTGAGGGTGCTAAAGTTGGCGTTGCTGGGGGTTCGCTAGCTGTGGTGGAGTCTGTAGCCTCAACTACACGGTCATCAGTATCGTCTGCAATATCGATGATGGGGACATGATGCTGGCACATCACTTCATCCTCATCGTCATTCACGGTTCTGAGGAAGAAGAGAAAAAACAAGACTAGAATATAAAGAGCATCACTTAAAATTTTATTATATTTTGTAAATGTTCGACTTAGGAGTGTGACGTGTCAGAGATGGAATCTGAAGAAAAATTCAGGTTCATCAGCCCATCCACATGTATTATATCTGGTCCTACAGGATGTGGTAAAACTGTGTTTATGCTTAAAATCATTAAAGACAAGGGGGGAGATGTTCTCAAAATTTGTGCATAAAGTCATATGGTGCTATTCGACATACCAGTAAGTATTCAACGAGTACTAAGATGATATTTTATTCCACAAAGGCGTATATGACGTTAATTCGTTAAAGGGAAATGAGCACACGGTCACTGTAATTAACGATCTCATGTTAGAAATTGATAAAACGTTTGTCGAGACATTTACAGTGTTCTCCCACCATATTAACATAAGCGTACTCTTCATCAATCAGGATCTATTTTTTCAAAAATGGATACATGCGCGATGTGTCGCTAAATACACAATATCTATTCTTATTCGCACAAGGTAGAGATGTATCAGAAATTGGGGTATTAGCCAATCAAATGTTCCCGAATCAGCATAAGGACTTTTTGTAAGTTTATAAAGAAGCTACAAGCCAACGTTACGGATATTTGGCTTGTGGCATTCACCCGCGATACACGTTTAGGGTGCTTCTAATAACAAATATATTCCCAAACGAGGCTGAAACGGTGTATATTCCAGAATGACAAAGAGGTTAAAGAAATACCGTAAATTAATAAAAATCTATCATCGGCTGCCACGGCCACTGCAGAAGCTGTTTGTTAAAAATATTGACACCGACTTTTTAAAATGCATCTGTGAAATTTGTCTTAACGTTATAAAATGTAATGTATCAATGAAGCCCCTCAGAAGGCTTGCCTACGCTGTTACAAGAACATAATACGCACACTGGCTCGTAAAATTCAAACGGTGGGGAAGAAAAAACGAAGTATTGTACAAAGAGGGGGTTCATTCCTGTCCATCTTATTTTAAGTTTTGGGGCCTTTACTGATTAGTTTAATGTAATGAAGAAAGTAGTCGTGATTTCACACGAGGTCTATGCTTCACTGCAAAGCTCAAAGAGTCCAGATACGGTTCTAGAACCCCATAAAAGCAGGCTTTAAAGAATGGAAAGCGAATTGTTAGACCAATTAAACAGTGAAGAGTCACCTGATGAGAAAAGACTCTTATACCAAGAAGGTCTGCAGAAATTTCTTCATGAATACAAAAATTATAAGAATCCAACAGAGGTCCCCGTAGTTATTAGGCACAGCACAGACGACGTTGATCATGGAGGCATAGGACCTGGGTTCGAGGCTAGAGACGAACAGTCAAAGAACAACGGGGGGACCCCACAACATATCGAGCATTTATTAAAAAGAGTCTCCCAAATACATTGAGGAATAAAGGTTTGTCTTTATAATCTATTGAGTGAGGATCCCGTTATACAGTGGACCGATACAGGTGAGAGTGTTGTAGAAGGAACAAAGTTACAGGGTTCGAACATCGTTGACATCGTCCAAGACTTGGTGAGAAAGAGGGATAGGCCCTCACCAGCAGGATGGAAGCATATTAAAGCAAGACTACAGCACATAAATGTCCCAAAAACATTGATAGGTAATCTGAATAGGTCAAAAGACTTGGGACAAGCCTCGCATGAACCACAGCTGAGCACGCTTTCGCCCCCATCGGTAGCATCTCTGAAGAGGAGAAAGAAGAGACCAAACAACAACGGCCAACCCTCCCCGCGCACCTCTAAAATAAGCAAATGGCTAACATATTAAGAAAATGTTATTATGACATTTCTAGCCCAACCTCCTACGGCGGCGTTAATAGACTGTACAGAGGCGTTTATAATGAGGGAGTAGGGAAAAAAGATGAGAGGTTTTAAACTATCTTCATCCCACGAGATTTCATCATTCAAAATGCTTTCTAAAGCCTCTTTCAATGCTCCACACTGACGTAATATAGCTGATACTGTTCTTGACCGATAGCACCAGCGTGTTTCACTTAAACTTGGAATGGTAACTTTAAAATTATTGAATACATTCTTTCTCTTTGTGCTTGAGGAAATAAATTTATTAAATGCCTTCAAGTGAGAGAAAAAAGTTTGACACCTGGTAAATGATTCGCTACTTTAATAGTAAGTAAATAACTGCGCATAACAGTGAATGAAATGAGCATATTTGTAATCGCACTGTCTTGTTTCTCTTGCACTCCGTTTAATTCACCAGCCATCACTGCAGCTCCATCATATGTTTGACTAACTAATTTATTTTCTATATTACTGTAAGCACTTTGACATTGTTTGCACTAAACCACTAGCTTTTTTGTCTGCACTTAGTTGAAAAAACCATAAAAACGCTCTTTGATATCGTAATTATGAACATATCTAATAATGATCGATAAATGACACTGAACTGAACACACTGTAGTTTCGTCAGCTTGAATCGAAATAAACGGAGCCTTTTCGATTTCTTCGTGAATAATGTTACCAATAACTTTATCAATCGAAGTTATAAGTTGATTCTGTGTGGTACTCGACAACCCAGAAAACCCTGAAGATTCTTCCTTTGCAACTAATCTACTGGCTAAAACACTGTCTAGCTCTGCAAAATAACTTAAAAGCTCTCTATAATTGCCCTTATTATTACTGTCACTGCTTCCGTCGTGTCCACGAAATGCTAATTTCTGCTTACTTACTAAAACAGCATTCATTAAATGCTTCAGATACTGTCTATTTTCAACAACTTTCTGAATGTGATTTTCTCTTTATATCTAATATGTTCTGCTAATTGCACTTTCAATACTGGTTTTTTCAAAACACTTCCAAGTTTTAAAATTGCTAAGGTGAGATGAAGATTTTGCGTGAACAGCGCTGTCACCCAAAATGTTTTTCATACTACTATAGTCTTGATCAGTCCAATATTGTTTTTCGCTTGGTTTAAACAACAAGCATGGCCAACAATAAAGTTTTTGATTGTCAATACTTCCACATAACCAGTCAATTTGAGAATACCAACTCGTCTAAAAAGATCTATTGCCCACTTTACGCACCAGAACTGGTAAAGGCCGACCTTTTTGAATTATCAGTTTTTTCTTCGATGCTTCTTCTACTAAATGGCCTCAGTTTTAAGTCCCTTATAATATCGCCTTCTATGATTAAATTTACAAATTAGGCTACCCAAAACACAAATACTTTTATATTACATTTCACGACAAAATTCACAAGCTAGGATACACAGAACATGAATAAAGGTCAACTGACACTGAGAGCTAAGCCATGTGAACTAAGCCATGTGATAGCCATGAAACAGATGTGACAGATTTTATATAAAATAAACACTTTCCATATGTTGTGTATTAAATTTCCTAAAATTTACTCTACTCTGCAAAAGTAGAATACATGGAAATACCCAACTGCCAGTATGATATGCAAATATTGCTTTTAAATGTTTAGTAATCCAAAATAATAACATACGAATATATTTGGCACAGCAGCAAGTCGTCAGGCAAATACGAATTTGCTTGACGTCGAACATTAAAAACTTGGTTATTCGGTGGATACAAAGTAGTAAATCAATTAAAATACTAATTAACTTTACGTATAGTGAATATCCAAATGACTCTATAACATTATAAATAAATCATAAGATTTACATCATAACATGTTTCACTTAGAGACGTCAGGCTTAAAATTGTTTGCCTGACAAGACGGTGGAAGTGTGCATTTTTATGCGAGTTGTAAGGTTTTATTATTTGAGAAGATGCATAATAATACAGTACAAATTAACTTGGCTAATTATTACAGTGTATATGGAAATAGCTATATAACTTTATTTACAAATCCTAACATGGTCATTATAACATGTTTTATAAAGTAAAGATATCTGACTCAAAATTTTTAGCCACATATCTTCCCTCTCTTCCCGCGTCTCTCTCCCGACCCTCACTGGGGAAATGTGGTTTAAATGATAGATGGATGGATGGAAATTTTCAGCATGATAACTTGACAAGAGATGGGATTGTGTATTGTTAGTTTTTTATGTTACTTTTTAAGTCCCAAGCAGAAGAAATAACAGGTCAGGCTGAGCCTGACCTGCCTGACCCCCTCCGTCGCCACTGATATATATATATATATATATATATATATATACTGTGTGTGTGTGTGTGTATATATATATATATATATATGGGAATGAACTCAGAATGGTTCCCCGCGTTTTTTATGATACACACAGACTGTGCATGGAACAAGGAACTCTTCTGGGATAATTAAATCCACTATAGTCCGAATAAGTAATGGTAAATGACAAATACCATAGTTTTTCTTTTTCATGATGCAAGCCCGACGTGGGCAACGGGTCTCTCGCAAAGAGGTCCCATAAATATAGCTTCCCTCACCAGCTATCTGCAAAGCAGACAGGATCTAGCTTTGGGACATGGATCTAGGGTTTAAAGCAGCCTAGCCCCATTACATTTAGAACCTCAATATAAGTAAAAGACTCGTTGCATTCACGTCGGATTGAATAAATCAAAGAAAAAGGGGTAACTATTATATTTTTAGCCAAAACCAAAACTTAAACCTCAACTGGCAGAATTGAGCGTCCACTTTTCAAGGCACATAACGTCGGGCTTGCATCATGAAAAAGAAAAACTATGGTATTTGTCATTTACCATTACTTATTCGGACTATAGTGGATTTAATTATCCCAGAAGAGTTCCTTGTTCCATGCACAGTCTGTGTGTATCATATATATATATATATATATACACATTTCAACTGCAAAGAACACGCAGTATAAATAACGTAAAGAACGACGCTTGTATAGGAGAACATTCCGCGCAAGATGAGAAGAGAGAACGAAACAAATGAAAAAATGAGGTAACCACCCGGGAATCGAACCCGGGATCTTCCGATTGCCGGACAGATGTGATAACCATTACACCACGGGCCTCACTCTAACAAATGCCGTAATTCCTCTACATACGCGCAGAAACCAATGCCCCAAGGGGCACCTCCCGCATGCCGTATCTATATATACATTTCAACTGCAAAGAACACGCAGTATAAATAACGTAAAGAACGACGCTTGTATAGGAGAACATTCCGCGCAAGATGAGAAGAGAGAACGGCATTTGTTAGAGTGAGGCCCGTGGTGTAATGGTTATCATATCTGACCGGCAATCGGAAGATCCCGGGTTCGATTCCCGGGTGGTTACCTCATTTTTTCAGTTCACTCTTCTCATCTTGCGCGGAATGTTCTCCTATACAAGCGTCGTTCTTTACGATATATATATATATATATATATATACAGTGTTGGGCACTAAAGCGTTAATCCGATAACAGTTAATTAACGAAGTTAACTTTTTTTAACGGACTATTAACGGAAGTTAATTTCCATTTATCGTTATCGGACCAGTTAACTTCCGATAACTCGATATTTAGTCTGTTAAAGTCCGTTAACACGTTAACTGCGAGGAGTCATTCACGGAAGATCACTGCTCCGCGAATGAATTCAAACCGCCATAACTTCAGTCTTCTTCCAGATCTCGCAAGGGGAGGTTGGGGAGACCCAAGAGGTCAAGACTTGCAGTTGGGCCTAACTTTGAGAAGTTGGTCTTTCTGAAGGGCAACCAGCACATTGTGTTATAGTCTTTAATAAATGTGCCTAAAATTTAATTTTACCTTTCAGTTCCCGCCATAATAATTCTCTGGTAAATTAAAATTTAGTAGTTAATGGTTAGTGGTTACAAGGGTTTCAAAAATGTAATCAGTACATTTTTTATTAAAAATAAAAAAAAGTTATTAAGCAAAAAAGTTGCAAAACTTGATAAAAATACAGTTAAATACCTATTTATTATTGGATTTTGCATAAATAAACATTTTCTATGGGTTTTAAAGCTTTTTTCCTTGATTTTTTTTAAATGTTAGTAAAGAAATAGTTATCGTTAACGGATTATCGTTAACTTCCGTTAACTTTGTAGTAAAATTATCGGATTATCGTTATCGGAGTTAAAAATTGGGGTTAACGGATTATCGTTATCGAAGTTAACTTTTTGGTTAACGGTGCCCACCACTGTAATATATATTATATATATATATATATATATATATATATATACTGTGTGTATATATATATATATATATATATATATATATATATATATATATATATATATACTGTATATATACACACACACGCTTAGTATGATCCTGAAATCGGTTTTTAAATTATATTAAAAATAATCAGCAATGTCGAGGCAGGGATGCAAGCAGACGTTTTCACCTTGGTAGAACATAATTAAATTATATTATGAAAATATTAATTTGCTCAACATAATTATTTTAAATAAGTTTTTAACTCTATTTAAATCTGTTTTATTATTATTAGCGGAAGAGAATGATACTTGGGAAATAAATTTTGAGAATGGGATTAGGTAGGAAAATTTAGGCGTCATTAAGTCGCACTGAAATCAAAACAACAGCTACTTTGGGTAAAAGGTGTTTGGTTTGGGGTAAGGTAGACCATAATTCAGAGTCAGTTCCCAATCCAGGTGTTCATAGCGTCCTCCTGGAGCCGAGGCGTATCTAAAAACTCCATCGTATTTAGTTAATCCGGCTCTGTCTGTATGTTTCGAACATCTTATTCCGAAAAAATGTTTAGAAATATATTTTGAAAATGTCTATTTAGCGATCAAGTTTATAGATATGCGTTTCAAGAGAATATATATAGTCGTGTTTTCTGTGCGATAAATCTGGTTCAAGACGACCTTATGGTTAAAACCTCTATGCAAAGTGAATATTTTCTGATCTTTTTTGAGCTTATTGTTTTGATTTATTGTTATATACTGTGTTTAATAGTTGAATTTACTTGGAATATATATATATAATATATATATATATATATATATATAGACTCAAAAGAATCATTTCTTCCGATCACTTGCAAATAGAGTTAAAATTTTACGTATGATTGTATAAAGGAATTTCACCTTAACTTCTCCATATTTCTAAATTGTCTAATAAGTATCTCGTCTCTCGATTCACCTGCTATTTGATGTTTAGCTGTAAAGTATATATATATATATATATATATATATATATATGATAGCTGTCTGATTAATGAGCATGTTGCTCCCCCTGCACGACTGCGGCTAGAAAGCTAAAACTAACGGAGCCACAAACACGGATGCGCCGGAACGCTGAGTAAAAAGAGCCATGATTATTTTCCTACTCAACATCTCATCAGGGAATGTTTGTTTGTTTCATAAAGAAGGGTGTGGAGGAAATTTTTTTTAGTTGTGGGACAAGCATTATTCCATTAATATACACACACACACACACACACACTCCTTCAGATTGAGCCTTCTAACTCGTCAGGGAATGTCTGTTTGTTTGTTTCATAAAGGAAGTCATGGAGGATTTTTTTTCTTTTTTGTGGTCCCAGCTTCTATTCCATTAATATATATATATATATATATATATACTCCTTCTGATTAAGCCAACTGGCTGATTAAGACCTCTAAGCCAACTGAGGCTGTCAAGAGCGTCAGTATGCGATGAGATATGCCTGCGAAAAGATTTCTTCGCCTCTTTCTTAGGTTACCTTCCTAGGTCAGGTTAGGGTACCTCTTCTGGGGAGGTCGTTCTCCCGGACCAACCCCCTCTCCACCTTCATGGAGCTTGGGGCTAAACCCCTTCACCCATGGGGTGCCACCCCCACCCCGGGTGCCAACCCCCCTCCCCCTTTGCAACAATTGATCAACATTGCATTGCCATTTGCACTCTGCCATTTTGAGGTCATACTACTCAGCTCTCGGAGGAGGACTACGATATTCGTCACATGGTGGAAGAAATGTGTGAACACAATGTCCTGTTACTTAATAAACTACGCACCAAATCTCCGTATTATAAATCATTTAAAGTAATAATTAGAGGTGTAAACTCGCAGTTCAACCCTTACAACATGAGTCAGTCAGTGGCCAGACGGTATTATTGTTAAGGAATTTGTTCACTTTTCCAGAAGATTTGGTAATAATAATAATAATTATAATGATAATTATCCCAAAATCCCAAAATTCACTTGTAGATGTAGATGTCCATAACATTTGTAATAAAGCAAACTTGGTACTCTTGCAAGAATACTAGTTGCCTAAGCAGGAATTAAATATTTTATCTGGGATTCATGAGGACTTTATATACTGTACCATGCATCATTACCTGTAGACTTGTCTAACGATTTACTTTATGGTAGGCCCTTTGGCGGAATTGGTTTCTTAATCAGAAAAAATGTAACAAAATACCTGGTGTCCCATTCGAAATGAAACAACTTTGAAACTCTCTAATTTTTAAAGTATTAATGTGAAAATGTTGAAACTTTGCCAGTTATTACACTATATGTATATGTTTTTGTTAATGTTTTTTGTTTGTTTCAGCTTGAATTATGTTTACCCCACAAGAAAAAGCGAAATGTGTGTATGGATGGCTGAGTTGAAGTCCCCTACTCTGGTGCAACGGCGATTCCGTACAACCTTTCACAAGGAACCACCCACCAGAAGAGACCTATATGCATGGACCAAGAAGTTTGAGGAGACTGGCAGTGTTCTAAAGGAACACTCTGGAGGGCGAACAAGATCGGAAAATGATGTTGAACGAATACGCGGCGCCAGTGGTAGTAGCCCGAAAAAGTCCATCCGTCGTGCCACTGTCGAACTGCAGATTCCTCGTTCAACTGTGCAAAGAGTCGTGCGCAAGCGGCTGCAGCTCTATCCATATAAACTTCAAATTGTTCAGTATATAACATGTGAAGATCTTAACAAAATGAAAAATTATGCTATGCACAATGTATCTAATGTATCTAAATGTTATAATTCACATATATAATATGAAACTTTATGACATTGACTACTTACTGTGTGAATATTACATTGTTTGCACCATTCAATAAAAAATTATAAGGTTTGAAAGTTGTTTTATTTCGAATGGGACACCCGGTATTATCCCGAGCGATAATGAAAGATTGATAGGTATTGAATTTCATATAAACATTGAATGCCTCTTAATTGTGAACTGCTATTTACCTTACAATAATGGCAGCAACCCAGATGAATACATCGATTTTTTGTATAAAATTAAGTCACTTTCAGATAAACCACAATATTCACATTGCAGAGTAATAGGGGACTTTAACGCCAATGTGGTATCAGAAAATTTTGTAAAATTGAGTACCATTTGCGAGTCTGCTAAATTACGTATAAATGATGTAGAACTTCTAGGTACAAATAGCAATACTTTCATGTATGTCAGCAATATGAATGGAGGTACTAGACGGATTGATTGATCAGTCTCATTGGTAATAATTTAAAGGAACGTATTGTCAATGTTCATATTTTGCATAATTTCCTTTTCTCAGATCATAGACATGAAGCTAGTAATTAATTGTACCAACTTAAATAAAACACGACATAATAATTCTTTAGACAGAAATGAACGTGTCGACTGGTCTAAGGTTAATATGCAACAGAAAATAAAATATAAAGATAGGACAGAACACCTTTTTAATAATTTATAATTATTACACCTTGACTGTAGTAATTCCTGTTCAAATGATTCTCAATTTAAACTTGTTGATGAGTATTATAATGATATAACATCCATACTAAGGAAAGTAAGGAGGCCTTGGATTAAAACGTACAAATGTCATACTAAAGTTATTCCTGAATGGAATGATTTTATAGCTCCCCTGATAAGGGAATCAAAGGATGCTTACGATGTCTGGTGTCTCCTTGGTCGTCCGAGAATAGGGGCAGCTTACATGAATACGAGTAGAAGTAGGGCTCACTATAAAGCAACCATAAGACGATGTAAACAGGAACAAGACTCTATTCGAGCTTCAAAAGCCTGTGAGGCTAATTTAAATAATAATAACAAATTCTGGAAATTTGTCAAGAAAGAAACGAGTGCTAAGAATGCCACCGCATCAACAATTGGTGGAGTGTCTGGGGACTCGGGGAGGTAGAAATAGTTAAGTTATGGAGAACGAAGTACTCAGACATCCTCAACAGCGTGGGGAGAGTTAATCTTAATGTAGGCTGCAATGGAACATTAGGTGGGGCCAGTGAAAATGCGAGGACTTCAGTGACTGAAATTAAGAGTCTGATTAAAGAGTTAAAGACAGGTGCCTCACCAGAGATAGATGACTTGGTTAACCTTGGTTTTGCTTCCGCCCGAATTGTTCATTCTAACGGTCAAGCTTGTCGCCCCACCTTAGACCTACAGTTTAACGTGGAATCTGAACCACGCCCCACCACGGACGGTCAGAAATTACAAAGTCCTCGCTTGGACTCGATCTCACGACTTCCCGATCAGCAGTCCAGCGTTTTAACCACTAAGCTACCAAGGGTAGCTCTTTATCTACCAACCAATTTTTATTGTGTGGAAGGATGAACAGCTGGGTTTTGCTGCGCGCCCGTTGCGATCACCGGGTCTCGATCCCGGAGCCGATGGATTCGTAGTCCGCGATGCTAACCACTACACCACTGAGGCCTATTGCTGTTGCCTTGTTGGGCTTGACAAATTGGGGGCTTATTAATAAATATAAAATAATAGAATTTATAATATTTAATGGAAAATATCAGGTAGATAGCAATTAAAAGTTCATCTAGACCTAAAATGAATTTAGAAAACATGCGTGACTCGTGGCAAAAGAACAGCCAGACTAGTTTAAACACGTTCATACATGTAATAAAATTAATAAACGTTCCACAAATAGGGAGCCAGTTTAATAGTCACGTTATATAACGCCTTCTTTGTCGTTCAACCATGTCATTAAAAACAGATCAGTTTTCGGATCGTGTCGAATATACGTATATAATAAAACGATTTAATACGGTTAAATAGGCCAAATAAATTAATTAAATAATATAGAACGATTTGGAGATTGTAAAAACTATTAAATTAATGTACTAATGACAGTTTCTTAAGTTTTAGTTTTCATAAGAAATGAACGAAAAGTTTTGCGTAAATCGCTCATGGAACACTGAAATCTTTTTCCTCGAGAGAGAGACGGAGCGCACGAAATTTCTAGAAGTTAGTGGAGACGAGCTTGTCACGGAGAGAGGTTGTACAGTAGTCGTTCAGAAATTCCTTTATTTTTATTATTTTAATGTTCATTGTGCCCGTGGGAAATAGGGCCCACTTTTAAGGTGAATTAATAGCAGCAATCTCGTTCAATTCTCTCCTAGGGTACACTTGATGAAATTTTCCTTCAGGCCCTAGGGCCTAGAGACCTACTCTCGTCCCGCTCCAGGCCATATTCTTGATTTTCTTAATTCCGATCAAAACCTATTCCCCTTTATTAATCGTATAACGTAAATGTAATTTAATATAACCCGCATAAGAATATAAGATTAAAAGTATAAAAACGGTGTTTCATAATAAAACTAAATTTATATAGGTAAAAACTTAAATATCTTTATGACAAGAGTTAAAGGAAAGTTCTGAAAATATTACAACGATAAATAATGTTAGTTGCTTAGTTGAAGAGTTCAAGTGAAAAACTAATAGTTAGAAAGACATCAATGGATTCACGTTACCGCATAAAGTGCAAATTGTCATCACACCCACCCACGAGCGAACCAACGAATGAATGGATCATTTTCATTCTTGGGGGTCACCGGGGAAGGAATGTTACTCTAGGAGAAATTAGGAACCCTTCAGCCTCCTGCTTCTCAAAATTATTTGAGAAACTTTTGCTACGCCGACTAAATGATTGTGTTTGGATGTCTCCTAATCAGCTTGGTTTTAAAAGGTCCCATTCAACTGACCTGTGTATTTGTTTTGAAAAAGATTGTATTTAGATATACTGTCAGTAATTCAACTACAGTATTTATAGTTGTTTTTAGGATATGAGCAAAGCATATAAGAGTGAATCACAATATTCTTTTTAAAAAATTAGAAGACAGGAATGTTCAATCATCTATTTTAAATTCATTGAAATTTTGGTACACACCAAACTTTTACTGTTTGATGGGTCGATGTATTGTACAAATGTTTTGGTTCCTCATGGGAGTTAGACAAAGTTCCTTACTCTCCTCTGCTGTTTAATATATACTGTGTGTATATATATATACATATATATATATATATATATACACACACACACACACACACACACACACACATATATATATATATATATATATATATATATATATTAATTGCTTCTCTTAATGAGGAAAGAGTAGGGTGCTGTATACATGACATGAGGATAAATAACTTGGTTTATACAGATGATATGGTGTTAATAAGCCATTCGGTGAAAGGTCTGGATCGTCTCGTAAAAATTTTTGAATCCTATTCACAGAACCATGACATTAATTTTAATGTTACTAAAACAGGCTATGCAATTGTATCCCAAAAGCTGAAGCCAAACGGCTAATATTATTTTCAAAGTAAGAGACGAACCAGTAGAGCAGGTACAAGAATTTAAGTATCTGGGTCAAACTATCACCAGCTCCTTGAGTGACGACCTAAACATAAGGAAACACTATCGAAGTTACTATGGTAAGGCAAACGTGATTATAAGGAACTTCAAATTCTGTACAAACGAAACTAAAGACACTCTTTTTCATAGTTTCTGTATTAATATTTACGGGCAGCAACTCTGGGTTAATTATAAAAAAGGCTCCTCCAGAACACTCAATTTGCTTTACAACATCCTTCAGCCTCTCAAATGTTCGCAAACTGCAACGTTCCGAACCTCCCTGACGTAACAGGATGTGTTCAATACAGTCTAATGCGAAGAATTAAAAGCTCAGACAACCCAACTGTCCAAGCTATTCATCAGTCCTGCTTTACGTCTTCTAGACTGTGGACCTCTTGGTATGAAAGTATTTTTCATATATAGCTCCACTTAACTTCTACATTAGCCATCCCATTCATTACATGTACTTTTTTATATTTATGAAGATGTCATTACTATTTTTTATTTCTCCTCTCCTTACGTGTATTACTGTTATTTCTTTATTACCGTAGTCCTTTTTTTGTTTTCGTTTTTTAAATTTATTATTTAGTAATTAGTTGTATCGTTCATTACCTTGATGGATACTGTACATTTTTTTGGATGGCAAGATCTGTCTCCTGCCAATCAACATTATTATTATCGTTATTATTATTATCATCATTTTTGTTGTCTTAGCAGTGGGTACCTTTAGTTATTGCTTTGAGCCCAGTAAAGCCTAAAGCCTAAGGGTCAAATAAAATAAAATAAATAATCCAGTTTCACAATTATTTACGTCATTGTGAATTGTAAGACCACTTTATTTATTTTATTAATAATAAAGGTTATTCAATTAAAAAAACTTGTTTCATTAAGTGTCTTATTTTTATTTCTGTTTTAGTCATAATTTTTTTATTTATTTTTGTTTCATTTATCTTGTCATTTATTACCTACAAGAATATTGTACTATTTTATGGGATTTATATCCTGCCAATAAAGTTTATCATTATCATCATTATCACACACAGTATATATATATATATATATATATATATATATATATATATATATATATATATATATATATATATATATATATATTAGGGTGGCCCTTATTTTTCGAAATTGCAAATTTCACCGTCTCACCCGCTCAATATATTCCATTTCACAAAAAAACAAAATGTGCGAAATCTCAAGTAATTATAAATATTCTTACTGGTCCCACACAAGGACTCAAATTTAGTTAATTATTGAGACATAAATACACGAATTTTTTATTAGCGTTCCATTATAAGGGCAAATAACAACAGTTAAAGAACAGCATGACCTAAAATAGACATTGACTACTGATTAATTAGAAAATGAATTGAACTAAAGATTTTAGGACTGAAAGCGTAGTAAATTTGGCTTAGTAGGGATGGTTGCTTATGAGGCCCCCTTAAATATTAATTGATTTTAATAAAACTTCTTTGGTACATGTTTTATATTAAAAGAAAAAATGCGGGGGTGAGACCCCCAAATTTTGGTTGATTGGGTGGTTCTTATATGTATAAGAACCACCCAATCAACCAAAATTTGGGGTCTCACCCCCGCATTTTTTCCTATTAATATAAAACGTGTACCAAAGAAGTTTATATATATATATATATATATATATATATATATATATCGGGTGGCCCGTAAAAAACGCCTTGAGATTTGAACATCAATAACTTAAAAAATATGCAGTTCACACTTCCAAAATTTACAAAAATTTTACCTGAATCTATTGATAAGCCATCATAAAAATTTCAGACTTCTACATATAATACTTTTTCCACAGCTGAGGGAACAATGAGGTATGGTAAAAAAACGGATATCCTAAATCCTAAATGTGTATAGCTGTACCTGGCATCTACAGTATTCGAACACTTGTAGTAGTTTCCTTAGCCTATGGATAATCTATTAGTCTCTGAAAAACATCAGATGATATAGGCTATGCCCATCTTAAATACTGTTTTTTAAACTTACCCTTCAAATTATGGTTTTAACTAATGGTGAAAAAGCAGTGATTGAAAAGTGTTTCTTGGAAAAAAGATGGACTGCGGCAAGAATATTGATGGAATCTCCAGGAATAACTTGTAATGTTACGTCTGTGAATAGAATAATTTAAAAACTTAAAGCAACCGATTCGACGGCACGGAAGCGTGGAATTGGTCGGCCTAAAACAGTTTACACTCAAGACAATATACGAGGGCCACTCAATATATTTTGCCCCACGTTTTTTTTTTCTTTCCAAGTTTCCTTGTAAGTTCCAGAAATTTTGTACACAAATAGTTACATACCTTTTTTACAAGTTCTTATTTTTCCACATAGTCTCCATCCTTTTCTACGGCTTTCCTCCACCTCGAAACAAGAGACTTTATTCCTTGCTGGTAAAAGTTCGCTGGGTTCCGCTGGAGCCACCTCTTAACCTCCTCAACAACCTCAACGTCACTCTGAAACTTTCTTCCACGAATAGCATCCTTCATTGGCCCAAACAAATGGAAGTCTGAAGGTGCCAGATTCGGCCTGTATGGAGGGTGGGGTAACAGAGTCAAGCTCATTTTTGTGCTGGCCCCTCTTGTTTGCAAACTGTTATGTGGTCTTGCGTTATCGTGCAAAAGAAGGACGTCTTCCAGTTTTCTCTCCGGTCGAACTCGCTTTATACGTCTCTGGAGTCTCTGTAGGGTATCAATATATGTCTCTGAGTTGATTGTTTGTCCTTTCTTCATACTGTCCACCAGAATCACCGCTTTCATGTCCCAGAAGATGGTGGCTATAACCTTTCCTGCAGAGGGAGCCATTTTCTTGCGTGGGGAGTCTGCGTGATGCCACTCCATGGATTGACGTTTGTTTCAGGTTCAATGTGGTGTACCCAACAGAGCTGGGCATTTGCGGCATATTTTGCGGTACTGCGGTACTACCGCAAACCGCAAACCGGAACCGCATAACGCAGTACCGCAAAGGATCGCTGAAAGTACCGCAGTACCGCTACCGCATTCAAATTTCCGCGTACCGGTTTGGTGCCGGTTTGGTAGTTTGGTAGTACCGCAGTACCGCAGTACCGCAAAATATGCCGCAAATGCCCAGCTCTGGTACCCAAGTCTCATCCCCAGTCACAATTCGTGAAAGGAAGTCATCCCCTTCTGTCTCGTATCGAACCAATGACTCAGAAGCAATTTCTTTTCTTTGGGCTCTGTGATCTTCAGTCAGTTCGCGAGGAACAAACCGTGAACACACTTTTGAGTATCCCAGTTGCTGAATTATCGTATTCACGCTTCCTTCACTAATTTCTAGCTCTAGTGATAGCTCATTTGATGGAATGATGCTGTTAGCACGTTGCACAGTGTGAGATGTCACAGTCGATGCCGGGCGACCGCTGCGTGGTTCATCATCGAGGCTGGCTCTTCCTCTCTCCGATGATCTCACACGTTTAGACCAGCGTCCAACTGTGCTTCGATCAACAACAGCATCTCCGTAAACGTTTTGTAGACGATTGTGAATATTTCCAACTGTTTCCTTCTCTGCGGTTAAGAACTCGATAACAGCTCTCTGTTTACGACGCACACCACAGTCAGACGCCATTTTCGAAACTGCGTTAACCATCGGTTTTATACAAGGGCGTTTAAAATCGGTTTTATACAAGGAAGGGAGATTCAAACTGGAAAAATCCGGTTATGCGAAGCGCAGAAAGTTCAAACTTACGGCCAAAAAGACATTTCAGCCTCATGACCTATTATTTAGCTAAGAAAAAAGGGTGGGGCAAAATATATCGAGTGCCACTAGTAACAATGGTCGAAATGATAAGCCTATCTCAAGAGGATCGACCTGGGTGACACTGCTCTCAGAGAAAATTGCAAAAAATTTAGGTATCAGTCGAAGTTCCATACAAAGAATGCAGAGAACGGTAGGACTTAAAGCATTTAAAGGGATCCATGTTTCAAGACGTGACAGCAATGTAAGACCTAAAAGAAAAAATCTTTGTAGAAAATTGCTTGATAGATTTTCGTCCAATGATGTTAAAAAAATAGTTTTTACAGACGAAAAAGATTTTACCATCGAGATTGCTCGAAACTCCCGGAACGATGTTGTTTATGGTCGGCGTAAGAAAGACATTCCTCCATCGAGACTTTACCACCAGACAAGTCGGTTTTCCAAAAAAAATCATGGTGTTAGCAGGTGTATCGTGGAATGGAAAGACCAAAATTCATTTCATTTCAGAAAATAACAAAATTAATTCAGAAACCTATGTAAATATCTTAGAGGGGAATCTTTTGCCTGATTGTCGGCGTCCGTATTATGGAAACGATTTCATACTCCAAGAAGATGGTGGTACAGCTCATGCTAGCAAGTTCACACAGGATTATCTACAACAGAATGTAGTCAACTTCATTGGAAAAAACGACTAGCCCCCGCAATCACCTAATTGCAATCCCATGGATTATTGCATATGGAACACTCTAGCAAAGATTTATGAAGGCCAAACAGAAAAGTTTAAAGAAATGCAATTAAAGAAAAAAAATACGCGAATGTTGGGACAAAATAGCATTAACAGACATCATAAAATGTATCATGTCGTGCAAGAAAAGGTTAAGATTAGTTTGTAAGCAGGACGGCGGACATATTGATCATATTTGTTGATAAGATGTGAATAATAAATTTTTTTTCAGTGTATGATATTCGTTTTTTTCACCATACCTCATTGTTCCCTCGGCTGTGGAAAAAGTATTTTATGTAGAGGTCTGACATTTTTATGATGGCTTATCAATAGATTGAGATAAAAGTTCTGTAAATTTTGGAAGTGTGAACTGCATATTTTTTAAGTTATTGATGTTCAAATCTCAAGGTGTTTTTTTTGGGCCACCCGATATATATATATATATATATATATATATATATATATACAGGGCGTCCCAAAAAAATGTATACACACTTTAAATAATTATAAAGGCAGTGTTTATTAAAATACATTTCATTTTCAAAATGTAATAGAATCTACAGACATTATTTAATTGTTTTGTCAACGCCTGTTTTCAAACTGACGTCCGTTCTGGTCCAGGCACTGCTGATAACGCGAAGCAATGGAATCGCAAACATCACGAAACATTTCGTTTGGTATTTGTGTGCATTCTCGTTCAATGGCTGCTCTCAATTCAGCGACTGTTGCAGGTTTTATAGCGTAGACTTTGTCTTTTAAGTATCCCCATAAAAAAAAGTCTAGTGGTGTGAGGTCTGGTGAACGCGGAGGGTATTCTACGAAACCCCTTCGTCCAATCCACATCCAAATCGTGCCAAGTACCACTCGCAATACTCCACTCTTCGGTCCGGATCATCTTCATTAATAGCATGGACTAATCTTGGAATGTAACTTTTCCATTGACAGCGCTTCAAAATGCGTTGGACAGACGATTCTGAAATTCCTACCTCACGACTCGCTTGCCGCACAGATTTTCTTGGACTTTGGTGATACGTTTCCAGTACTCTTTCTTGCTTTGTGGGGCTTGTCGATGTCCGTGGTCTTCCGGAACGCTTCTTGTGGACATTCTGAACAGTTCCATCGGCTTCAAACTTATTTCTAATTCGAGTGATGGTAAGTCGCGTTGGTGGATCTGTTTGAAACTCCCTCCTAAACTGTCTTTGCCCTTCAACTGCGTTTTCACACTTCCAGTAGCATTTTAGAATGAATTTACTTTGTTCAAAGCTTAGTCTGACTGCCATTATTAATTCTAATGGGTTTAACTTGGAAAGAAAGAAACATCAATTGAGCTATCAGCTGTTAAAGTGTGTATACATTTTTTTGGGACGCCCTGTATATACACACACATACGAGTATATGTCTTTAGATTTGACTCCTGTCAATAAACATTTGTGAATATGCATGAGGAATTATTATTAGCCACAAATCTGACAAAAAAATACGTGACTTTAACGTAATTTTGATATGCTGATTCCAAAAATGCCGTAAAAAAGCTTGTCACACCTTGATTAATTTAATAGGTCATTTTTAGTGTGCAGGAGGAAATCACGTAGCACACGGCACTTTCCAGCTAAGAAATCTAATTAAGCTCTGTCTGTACCGTCTATTTCATGACCTTTACATCATTTATCAATTGTATTTCCAAATGCAATCCATTTTGTATGTATTCTAAAGACTTGTGTTCCATTTTCTAAGAAGTGGAAACAGTCGTAAGTTTATAGAAAACGACTTTTATCCGAAAATTTTGTCAGTGAATTTTGAGTTGCCATTGATATCAACATGGCCAAATTAACAAAGTGAAGACACTTTTGTGTCGGCTAAAGACAAAAAGTTGAAAGTTGTTGTCTAGTGGAAGTGTTTGCAGTGAGACATGCGACTGCGAAAGCATGTGAAAGGGACTGAAAGGTATACATGGCATTTAGAGATCTTGAAAAAAACATGATAGTGAACAGAGAAGCATTGTGGCAGATTTCGAGTATTTATGATATTAGTTGCAGACTCATGAATGCGATGAAGGGGTCTTATGATGGAGGGTCATGTGTGATAGTAAATAAGGAACTGAGCGATTGGTATGATACAAGTGTAGTGAAGACAGTTCGTAGATTGTATACTATAGTGTATGTTCTTAGCTTAAATTTTGTAGGATACTTTGGTAGCTCTGTAAATAGTTGCGTGTTAATTAATTAACTTGAGATTGGCCTTTTTCAAAATCTTCTTATGACTTGGATAACTTTGATAGGCCCGAGTGGCTTCATGTTTTACAAATGAAATGTAAAATTAAAAGCGTTCGTGTCCATCAAGGATGTGTGATGTCCGTCGCTATTCAATCCGTTTATAGATGGAGTCATGAACGAAGTGAAAGTGCGAATGCTAGAAAGAGGAATGAATCTGGAGTGTGATGGGGTTAGGTGGGGCCTCTCGATTCTTTTGTATGCGGATGCTGCTGTGCTATTTGCCCATGGTGAGTGTAATATGCAAGGGGCTGTTGAGTTTTGTGATGGTGGGAGAGGTGTTCAGAAGTCAATGGAGGTGAAAATTGAGGAAAGTGTGCTAAGGTGGTTTGGACATGCTAAAAGAATAAAAGATCGCAGGTGTGTTTGTGTTTGCAAAGGTGAGTAAACGTGTATTTGATCTGAGCGAGGCATGAGATGCAGCAGCAAGTAGGTGGAAATGGAAGAGGTTTGTTAGAAGTATGTAAGTAGGGACTCTGTCTCTTTTGGCAAATTCTGGAAGCGCCACCGCATGGTGTATAAAGGGCCGCTTAGTTGTGGAATTTAGTTATGTAAGGGTGGGAGCTGGTCCATCAAGATGTGTATGTAAACAGATGTGCGGGATTTAGTCAACATTTTCTCTTGTTCACTACCTCCTGTCTTTCGCATGGGAGCTGATTCTGCCTTCTCACCCAAATACATTAGGAAATGATGTTTTGTTAATGTATGTAAAGCGCTTCAAAAATTATGGCGTAGAACTCTACTTCATCTTTGAGGCATGGACCTGATTGTCGCTCCTGACACACCGTCTTGTGTGTGTGTGTGTGTGTGTGTGTGTGTGTGTGTAGTTCCATCAAATTATGTTGAGTGGTTCAAAAGGTAAAGCGGGGGCACGAAGTGTGACGAATGGTGCAAACGAAAAGTGGAAATCAGTATGGTCCCCCCAAATTTATTTGATCAGAGGCATAAAAAGATTTAAGGCCCGGGACGCTGAACTGTTGTTTAGACGAGTGAGGCGACCAGTGTTTTAGCTACACTCAATACTAGCGAGACTATGACATTCATTCGGCAACCATTATACAAACCATCAGTATATATATATATATATATATATATATATATATATAAGCAATTTTGTGACGTGTCAGGTAGAATCGACGTTTACTGGTGCGCTAGAGTTGGGGGAACTTCAATCCCCACTCTCGTAAATGCTTAAAGTTCATATCACTAATTCATTAGGTCTATAATAAAATCCATTACATATGCGAGACAAGCCATAATGGTTGTTGTAAGATGGTATTCATAGGCCTAAAAGGTTACGTTATTTACTATAAATGTTCAGAAGGGTTAGGTACGATTCAGCGCCGCCGTTTCAGCGCCGCAGGGCAAGGCCATTTCAGCGCAAGGCCATTTCAGCGCCAAACGATTCAGCGCCAGGATTTTTCAGCACCACAATATTTCATTTTTTCGAATCAATTCTTTTGCCTTAAACTTGACTCGGACCCAAATTTTAGTTATTTATGATAAGAGGAAATATGCTTTGTATGGTGTTTACCAGTGGCGACTCGTGGTATAAATGTATTGGGGTGCGATTTCATAAAATTTAAAATTTTTAGAATTCTAGTACATAAACAATCACATGGTGCTTCCGTATGGTACTTATATGTCAAAAGAAGCCATAAATTTGTATTAAAAAAATATTTTAATAAAATATAAAAATAATTGTTGAATAAATTTGACTATAATAAATTTGACTATAATAATGTACCACTGTACGACAACACGGACTCACAATAGGCTAGTGCGAATCCAACTGCCGCTCACAAGAGTACTGTACTTGTATTAACATATGCGGCTATGCCAGACGTACAATTCTAGTTAATTACAAATAAGTAATAATTTTAATAAAATACATATAAATGGCTTATATCATTATTACTGAAGTAACTATTAGTAAAAATAAAGTTATTATAAAAAAAATTCGAGATTGTACTTATATTTTCATTACAACAGTAAAATATAATTTATATTTACTTGAGCGAAAAATCTATCGCTCCATTTGGCTGCAATATTATTTTGTATTCAAACAGCGGTACGCTGTTTGAAGCTATGCTATAAGTTTAGAATATTATGTACTATATGAAGGCTTACTCAAAATGCCTCATGAATCATGATATGCCACATGAATTTTAAAATATATTTCAAGAATATTTATTTTAATATCTTAAAATTAATATATTTTTTATCTGTTAAATTAATATTTATCGTTTCAAGCAAGGGGGAGCGACCGCTCCATCGCTCCTATACGCCAGTCGCCACTGGTGTTTACTGTCGTAAAATACGACAGTACAGTACTACTGCGTTCCAGTTTATTTGAGAAAATACTATGACACCACATATCCCAAATAAATTGGGAGGTTTGAGTGCTGTGCTGTCGTAGCCAACCAACTAACTTTCTAACAACCTCGGAATCTATGTCTATTTGGTCACACATTTTCTTCGACCCTTTTTCATTTACTTTTGTTCTGTGAGTTGAAAAGAAAGTTCTCTGTGTTCTTTAAAAAAATTGCTGTCTGCTATTGTGTGTGCAGTGTGCTTTTTTTATTTTCAAATATTTAGCCGTGGCCCAATTAGTTCAAAGTAAAAGAGGAAAAGATAAATTCTGTCATGCTGGATATTTATATAGATTTGACAAAGTAAGTAAGACAGACAATAACGTTAAGTTTTGGCGTTGCCATGAAGATGGACGATGCAAGGCAAGAATTCATACAATGAATGCACAAGTAATAAAGGAACTTAACGAGCATACACGGCTGAGAAAACTTGTGAACCTCCCATCATAATTATTAACAAATGCTTAGAAAATATGTCCCAAGCCGGAATCGCGTAAGTGCCAAATAGGCAAGCTTTGCGTAAAATTATTCGTCGAAAACGGAATGAAGTAAATGATGTTCCCAACAACCCCCGAAACATTCAGGAGTTGGAATTACCACACGAATACAAAATATATAAACCAACACTAGATACAGAGGAAAAATTTTGCTTGAGTGATAGTGGAATGGGCCACAACAGAATTATTATATTTAGAAGGGAGAGTTGGTTGCAACATTTAGCAACTTCAAAAATATGGTACGCCGATGGAACTTTTGCAATAGCACCTCAATTATTTTATCAAGTTTATACTATTATGGTCAAGAAACATGGTGGTGTTCACCCCCATACTATATGTACTCTTACAAAATAAGCAGCGTGCAACTTATGTACGGATGTTCGAATTGATTAAAGAGTTGGTACCCAATGTACGACCGGACTCAATCCTTTGTGATTTCGAACAGGCAGCTTTTACAGCTATGAAAGACTGCTTTCATGAAGTAGAAATTAGAGGCTGCTTATTCCATTTATCGCAAAATATAATAAAACAAATTAGCAGGATAGGTCTTATGCATTCATTTAATACCAATCCAGATTTGACATTAAGTGCTAAAATGGTACCGGCTCTAGCGTTCCTACCTATTAACGACATTGATGATCATGTAGACGCCCTAGCAATGGAATTACCAGAGGAATTGCTTCCACTTTTAAACTGGTTTGAAGAGAACTACAGTGGTCGTCCAAACAGAAGGGGTACTGGTAGAAGACAACCATTGTTTCCAGCGGAGATGTGGAATATGTTTCAAGTTATGTATGTATGTATGTATGTAGACAGGGACTTCGAACAACACCCTGTCCAGATGAGTACCGAGTAATACTCGATTACTGGTAGGACTAAACTAACTCTTACATACTTTCAGCATGATGTTTATTTTTCTGCTATGGAAGAAATTATATTAAATGCCCTATTTCATCCATGTTCAGAAGTTATAATTCTACCAATATATTCAACGTTAATATGCTGAATTTCAAGAGACCAAATTAAGACTAATGAGTGCTAGAGTTATATATATTATATACTTAAAACTTAATTATTAGTCTGAAAACAGTTACTGGGACAGTTATGTGTCAAGAATGTAGGCTGAGTTGCCAGCTGATTTTTAATGCGAAAGAATCAGATGTTTAATTTAAATATTCGTTTACATATAATAATAATAATAATCATAATAATAATATAATGTTTAAGCACATATTTAGAATACGGCTGTGTGTTTCATTTAGTGTTAGCGTTTCTTTAAATTTATCTGACTGAGTAATATGACAATGATGGAATGCATTTAGAAAAATATTCACACCAGCTGTTGGGGATAGTTGCCAGATTCCCCACATATAATTATTGCTCAGTAATTAGCTCGCATGAGGTGAAATCTTTGTCAAACAGATAAGTCCAATTAAGTTAGTATATATGTTATGTTCTTGGGTATATATATATATATATATATATATATATATATGAGAGAGAATTGTGCTTTGCGTAAATAACTGTCTTGATACATCTGACAACTTTTCCGTCATCTGATGGGTTTAAAGGAAGTAATATGAAATAAACCAAGAGTAAATTATAGCCACCGAGAGATAGGTAAATTATAGCCACCGCTTGTATCTAAAATGATTTATATAAATTCATTAACATATTTTGATTACAAAATACATTTAGAAAAACAATATTGGTTTAATCACCTCGCTGGCAATTCTCAGTCCAGGTAATGAGGAGTGTGTCAGATTTGGTTGGTAAAAGAATGTTCATTTATTATTCTACACATGCATTCGTGTTGATACCAACTAAAGAATGTATTTATATATATTTTTCCTGTATTTATTTGCCTTATAAATATATATAAATACATATATATATATACGTATATTTATTTCTGAAATTAATTTACTGCTACTCACCGACTTTTTATGGTGCTCTTCCAATATGTGCTCTACCTTAAAATTTACATTCCAATACGTGATCTACCTTAGATTATTCGGATTAGCATCAGGTACGTTAGTTAGCCTTATAAGGCTAACTAACGAAAATATCACGACTTAACCTAACCAATCGTCAAGGGCGTATAGTTGACCTAACGATTGGTTAGGTTAAGTCATGATATTTTCGTTAGTTAGCCTTATAAGGCTAGTTTCACGGTAGAGCACGTATTGGAATATGGTAGATCACAGTTTCGCGGTAGAGCACATATTGGAAGAGCACCCTTTTTATATATTATGAAACACAGGATCCGTCCAAAAATAGGATATTTTTTATAAAAAATGAATAAGTTAGCCCTAAAATTAAAATCTAGTTTTATTATAAAATTAAATTAATATTTTTTATAATAAGATTTGAAGATATATTTTATATTAAGTCAAAAAATTTGTTTTTGTTTTAAATTTAATTTATCATATTTCAGTTTTTGTTTAAAAGAGCGCCTAGCCGACAATATATGGCCTCGTGATGGTTTTCTGTCACGAGAAGCTCAATAGCTTTGACTATTGGCTGTGCCGGTTTTTGAGACCTTACTGGTCTATTATGGCTTCATAAACGTATTGTTAATGAGAAGATTAGTAGCTTTGACTATTATCTGTGTCGTATTTTAAGACCATGTTGGTCTATCAGGTGTTGGTAAGTAAGATCTAATTGGTAAGTAAAGGCTGTAGCTAAGTCGGTTATGTAATACTGTGTTACTGACAAACGTACATGCATACATACTAGGGTGGTCCAAGATAGTATGTTAAAACTTCAAACTTTAAAATGTCAATCTCCTCAAGGCTGCTCTTGTTACACTAGGCAATACTAACACAAAATTTTGAGCAAATTGGAGCAGAGTTAGAGGTCACTATAAATTGAACATTTTTCATACTAGAATTATATTGGTTTGAGTAATTCCTTGTGTATGTGTGCAACTGTGCATATGTGCGAGTATGTGTGTTTAACGTATATATACATATACACAGTGTATATATATATATATGACGCGGATATCAGGTCCACCACTAATATATATAATATATATTAGTGGTGGACCGGATATCCGCGTCATTTTTAGCATCCGCATCCGCACTTCTGATTGCGGATGTTATGCGGATATTACCTCTAATAAATTATGCAATTTACAATTAAATTAGCTTATAAGGCCCAGTCATGCACATTTCATGTAAAGTATTAATTATTAATGACCAAACAAATATATAAACCTCAAAATATAAATACCTGGTAACACAGAAAATTGAATGAAACTTGTTTCATTGAATTTTCTGTGGCTGAAACTCTTGAGAAAGTTATTATTTTTATCATAATGAAAACATTAATATTAATTTTAATTCTTATGCATTGCCTGCCATAATAGTAATATCACGAAATTTGAAAAATTGTCATATATTCATAATTCTATATTGATAGATTAACTAAATATCCGCATCCGCGGATATTGAAATAAAAAATCCGAATCCGCATCCGCAGATGTTGAAAAACTGACATCTGGTCCATCACTATATATATATATATATATATATATATAATATTATATATATATATATATATATATATATATATATATTAATCTAGGTTACAAGAAATAACTGCAAAGGATACACAATATAAAAAATTACACATGTACAGTGCTTACAAGAAGTCTCACGCTTCTGTCTCGTCCAAAGCTAGTCTGTTAGGTATAAAATGGGCGGTCCTTATGGCAGCGGATGTGTGTTCGGATTGGTGCACATAACTGCTCTAACACAATCAATGACGTCCATTATTACGTCACTTCTGCTACATTTTAGTGTTTAAAATACAAATGATTAAGAAGCAGAATGGAGCAAGTTTCGGGATGTTGGGATGGTTATGGAGCAATCCTAATCATCATAATATTAGCTGGGCATTACATTATACCGTCTCAATATATATTGTAGAGTGTAGACTGTAGAGAACGACTAATTCGGCAAATATCCCAAATCATGGCATGATACCTAAGTTATTTTGACGCAGGTCTAAATTATTTGCTCAAATGCAATTATTGATATTAAGTAATTGTTGGGAATTGTTGTCAGTATTGTTGTTTGTGATATATATCCTACGTGAAGAATCTAATGACCAAATTCCTCAGTGAACCTCTCACGCGCTCGCACTTCGAGGAAGTCACGGTCGTCTCACTAATAGATAGTTTATCCATTGTTTTAAGTGGTAACCTATTAAACGAACTATGTTAAACCTATTCCATCTTATGAAAGTCATTAGTCTAAAGCAGTGGTATTCAAACTTTTTCCTTGGCGTACCCCTTTAGTTTGTTTTTTTATTATGGCGTACCTCCTCCCCCTCAGTTTCCAAAATAAAAATGTTATTATACAATTTACACAGAATATGAAGCTATCAAACGATCTTTATTTACGACCACCTAATTATTAGATGAATATATATATATATATATATATATATATATATATATATATATATATACATATACACACGAGTGTCCCAAAACAACGTATACATTTTTAAAAAACTTATAACAGGCGAACCCACTAACGGATTCAGATGATTTTTATTTCTTGTTATAGGTAAAATATACAACATCGAAATAATTGATAGTTTAATTTGTTTTAAACACGTAAGTGTTCGAAATGTCGACCATTGACATCAATGCACAACTGCGCTCTTTGATTCACTGATTGGCAGACTTCAACAAAAATGTTTGTAGGGATATTTCTACACGCTTCTTCAACTGTGCTCTTTAGTTGTTCAAGTGATGTAGGTCTTCTACTGTATACTTCATTTTTCAAATGATCCCATAAAAAAAAGTCAAGTGGGTTCAAATCTGGTGAACGTGGTGGATACTCGATACTACCTCGTCGTCCGATCCACCGATAATGAAATGTTTCATCAAGGTAGTTCCTGACATCCTGATGGTAATGAGGAGGTGCTCCATCTTGTTGAAAGTAAATGTCCTCATCTCCGTATAACTGTCGAATTGCAGGAAAACCTTTTCCCCGAAGTATGTTGAGGTAGCTATGACCGGTAACTGTACCATCGAAAAAGAATGGACCAACCAAACCTTTGGAAGAAAAACCACACCAGACAGTTATACCCGGTAAATTTACATGTCGTTCCACATAAATGTGTGGATTTTCTTGTGACCAGTATGTGCAATTATGACGATTAATTATACCATTCAACTTAAATGTAGCCTCATCAGACCACACAATTTTGTCCGCAAATTTGCCATCTTCTGTGTTTTTTACTCGAAACCATTCGCAAAACTGGATTCTGCGATCCGGATCATCCTCATTCAAGGCATGTAATAATCTCGGGATGTAAGATTTCCATTTAGCATTCTTCAGAATTCTGTGGACACTTGTCTTACTTTTCCCTGTTTCACGAGCACACTGTCTCACAGATTTTCTTGGTGATCGGTTGAATACCTGTAGCACTTCATCAGAAGTGTCAGCATCTGTTGATGTCTTTGGACGCCCAGTCGCTTGCTTGTACACATCATGCACAGTACCGTATACTTCAAATTTCTCACAGATACGTGAAATGGTAAGTCGAGTTGGAGGATTACTTCCAAAATTGTCTCTCCACTGTTGTTGAACCTTTGATATCTTCTCAACTTTAAAATACGACTTTAGTATCCATTTTCGTTGCTCAAATGATAAGCGCACACTTCCATTTTCCATGTTTACTGTAGGCAGGCAAGGCTATTACTAATTTCGATTTTGTATCTCCTTAGGCTAGCCAAGGCTGTTAACAATTTCGCTTTTGTATCTCCTTAGGCTATAGGCTATAAAAAGAAATAAAAATCATCTGAATCTGTTAGTGGGTTCTCCTGTTATAAATTTTTAAAAAATGTATACGTTGTTTTGGGACACTCTGTATATATATATATATTAGGGTGGTTCACAAGCATAGGGAAAATTTAGCATCTGAGATTTCACTTTTGGGTCATTGTTGCTTTTCTTCCTACACTTAATGTGAATAACTGTGTGAAGTATGGTTGGTCTACGGTGTTGTTAAGAGGTCGCTCAATCATGCATGACGTGTCTCACTAATGACTGATTACTATAGTATGACTAAATTTGGCTTCTTCTTTTGTAGGAATGTGTAGAAATGCCGCCGAAGCAATCAAAAACACGGTCTAGCAGTGAGGTGTGGTTACTAGGGAAGGCGGAGAAGTTAACTAGGGCAGGACTCCCTACCAAGCTTCAAGTCCTCCGGAAATTCATGTTCCACCATCTGGAGGAGAGGAAGACAGAATATAACAGTGCGGTGATGACCATTGAGGCCTTGATCCCGTTTTGGACAAAAGCAAACGTTCCAATGACGGATACCAGATACGCTGAGAAGAAGCTCCTGAAACTGTACGAGCAATATAAGGGGCTGAAGAAGAACCGCACAAAGAATTTCCCATCCTACAAAATGAAGGAGGACATATTTCGTGGAGACCTTGACGATGTGTTCGATCTTTCACGTCATGACGCCCTCGAGACCATGATGAATGAGGAGGACAAGAACTTCCTTGTCGCTCAGCTCGATAATCCCACTTCCTCCAGCTTTGGCCCGATTGACAAGAAAATGGCTGACCAACAAACGAGGAAGAGGATTCGGTGTGAGGCGGAGATGAACCGAGAGGAGAAGGCCAAGCGCGAGGCGGATGCGAGATGGTCCCAGGGAGAACTGGAGGCTTCTAGTTCAAGCACATCTGAATCATCAGATTCAGATACTGTAGTTTTTAAGGAGTCAGCACGAAAACGCTCCACTCCTAAGCGATTGAAGTCTGTGATCACGCCTGACATTTCCTTAGCCTTGGATCTCCACAACATCAGTGACAGGAAAGGAATGGCAGTGGTCGCAGCAACTATTAAATCGCTGGGGCACAACTTGGACGAAGTGTCAATCTCACGCAGCACCATTCGTCGCGTGAGACAATGTACACGTGAAGCGGTGTGCCGCGTAGATCAGGCCACTTTCAAGACTCATGAGCCCCTTCTCTTACACTGGGATAGTAAGCTGCTTACAGATATCTCCCATGGGTTAGAGGTGGTGGACCGTATGGCTGTGCTTGTAACCGGTAACGGGGAAGAGAAACTCCTTGGAGTTCCAATAGTAGCTGCTGCAACTGGAGCATCTCAGGCTCAGGCGTGCCTGAAGTTTGTGGACGACTGGTCTTTGAGAGGCAACGTTCGAGGTCTTGTTTTTGATACAACTGCGTCCAACACGGGACTTCATGCTGGAGCTTGTACTCTCATTGAAAAGGAGTTGGTATTGATCTGGTGTGGATCGCTTGCCGACACCACGTGGTAGAAGTCGTCCTTGCTGCGGCCTTCGGTGCTTGTTTCGGAACATCCAGTGGACCTGAAATTGGCCTATTCAAGCGCTTCAAGCAGCACTGGGTTTTCATTGATCGCAGCAAGTTCGAGAGTGCACCCGACAGCTGTTCATTGAAACAGCAGAGCAGAGGAAGGAAATGGTCTCCTACTACAAGGAGGCTGTCAAGAAGAAGAGCCAGCGGGACGACTATGATGAACTGATGCTTCTCTGCCTCCTTTTCTTGGGAGGGGAACTTGACGGTCCTGTGAGAATTCGAAGCCCTGGAGCCATGCACCATGCGCGATGGATGGCCAAGGCCATTTACACGCAAAAGGTGTTCCTATTCAGAGATCAATTCACCTTGCTTCAGACCGAGAAACGGAACATCGAGGAACTAAGCCTGTTTATCACGCTCCTTTACGGCCGCTACTGGAACGAGGCCAGTGTTGCATACATGGCTCCATTGAATGACCTCACTTTCTTGCGCCAGCTGAAAGCTCACCCAGAAAAGACGAACGACGCGGCATTTGCCGCGATGAAGCGCCATTTGTGGTTCATTTCTGAGCACTTAATCCCCTTGGCACTCTTTGATCCTCGAGTTCACGCGTCCACGAAGGAGAGGATTGCTCACAACATCGTAGCTGTTCCCGAAAAAAGAAAAGGACTCAAGCGCGTGGACGGAAAAACGTTCTCCTCGAGCAATCCCTTGGAATTCTATGCCACCAAACGTTCAGCAATCTTCTTCAACCTCGTCATGCAGCACGGAAGTGAACAGGCGCAATCATTCCTGTCCAAGACACCAAATGATTGGAACACAGATCCAGCTTACCAAGGAATGAAGGAACGTGTAGAGAAGATAGCAGTGGTTAACGATTGCGCAGAAAGAGGAGTTGCGCTCATTAAGGCTTTCAACAGCACAATCACGAAGGATGAAGCGCAAAAGCAGTACCTTCTCCGCGCAGTCGCTCAGCACCGCAAGGAATTCAAAGAGCCGACTAAAACTGGTCTCAAGAAGACCTAAAGATCTTCAACTGTGTGCATTATTTGTTCCGCTGTTATAATTTCATAATATATATAATATATATATATAATATATATATATATATATATATATATATATATATAATATATATTATATAGATTGTCAAGTCATTATTATCTTTCTTCAATAAATGTTCCAGTCATAAATTGTCAAGTCATTATTCAAATTGTTTCATTTTGAGCGAGTGCATAAAAAGGTCCTAAAGCAAAGATAATAGGCACGTTTATTCTTGTGGGGGAATAGAATAAGGGCAGATGCGACCGAATTTAAAATTCCAAACAACGCTGTTGTGGACCACCCTAATATATATATATATATATAAGCAAACAACCACAGGGAAAAGGAAACACAAAGTCCGAGCGCTTTCGTGATATATTCACATTATCAAGGAGGAACAGAAAATAGACAGAGATTACAAAGTAAATGAGTTAAATAGACAAGCAAAAAATTCACAATCGCCACCTCAAATTAAAGGCCTTAAAGCCCTCTAAAGATTTTTTCAATTGATAACATAATCTGTAGGCTGCTAAATTACTAAATATAAAAGAAGTATATAGATAAAATTAGACAAAAAAAACAATACAGAGAACAAAAATTATTATAATGGTTATTAACACTAATATTTAATTAAAGCAGGCAATTAATTGGCAAGAATTTAATGAAAAACAAATAGATAACGTAGATAAAAAAATAGATAACATAATCTGTAGGCTGCTAAATTACTAAATATAAAAGGACTATATAGATGAAATTAGACAAAACACCAGTACAGAAAACAAAAATTATTATAATGGTTATTAACACTAATATTTAATTAAAGCAGGAAATTAAATGGCCAGAAATTAATGAAAACAAAGGGAATGGTGCCATCGTCTTACGGAATATTACAAAATTTTGTTTTCCCAAAAGCAACCCAGTTGAAAAGTCCAATAAACCCCCCAGCAACCAAAGATTATACACGAAAGAAATATTACAATTAAAATAGACACATAAGAATGTTAACAGTTCTTACAATAATATTTATTTATTTAACCAGGGCAAACCATTAAGGGGCAAGAATGCAGTCAAGAAAACAGTAGGCCCTTCGCCAGCTTTCTGACAATGCACGAATCTAATTTATACAACCCAGGACTAATATTAAGGACCAAATCCGCATTATTCTTGATCACACTTGATTCCAGTATATTTCTGCTAACAATAGATTTACTAAACCTTAATTTGGAAGCATTTTTCCAATCAATGGGATGATTAGTATCTCTTACGTGAATGAAAATGGCGTTAGATTCCTGGCCACTTCTTATACTGTATTGATGCTGTTTAATACGTAACTCAAGGGTCTTACCAGTTTGGCCAATGTAAAATTTATTACATATTGTGCAAGGGATTTTATATACACAACCATGTTCACTTAACGGGGAGTTCTTAATCAATGAATTCTTAATTACATCTAAATTTTTGAACGCAATATTTACGTTGAAAGTCCTCAGATTTGGCAGATCAAGGAAATTTTCTCTGAATGGTAACACTAAAACATTTTTTGTTATAAGGAATCTTATCCTTTACTTCGTAGAAGGTTTTCTTTGCCAATTTTAAGGACTTATCTATGCAGTTCTTTGGGTATTTTAAATCAAAAGCAATTTTGTATATTTTACTAATTTCGTCGTCAATGAACTCTGGGCTACAAATTCGTAGACCTCTTAGGAACAAAGTAGAAAGAACGGATCGTTTTACATTAATGTGGTGATCAGAATAATAATGTATATAGGAACAATTATTAGTGGGTTTTCTGTAAATATTGGCCAAACTGGTAAGACCCTTGAGTTACGTATTAAACAGCATCAATACAGTATAAGAAGTGGCCAGGAATCTAACGCCATTTTCATTCACGTAAGAGATACTAATCATCCCATTGATTGGAAAAATGCTTCCAAATTAAGGTTTAGTAAATCTATTGTTAGCAGAAATATACTGGAATCAAGTGTGATCAAGAATAATGCGGATTTGGTCCTTAATATTAGTCCTGGGTTGCATAAATTAGATTCGTGCATTGTCAGAAAGCTGGCGAAGGGCCTACTGTTTTCTTGACTGCATTCTTGCCCCTTAATGGTTTGCCCTGGTTAAATAAATAAATATTATTGTAAGAACTGTTAACATTCTTATGTGTCTATTTTAATTGTAATATTTCTTTCGTGTATAATCTTTGGTTGCTGGGGGTTTATTGGACTTTTCAACTGGGTTGCTTTTGGGAAAACAAAATTTTGTAATATTCTGTAAGACGATGGCACCATTCCCTTTGTTTTCATTAATTTCTGGCCATTTAATTTCCTGCTTTAATTAAATATTAGTGTTAATAACCATTATAATATTTTTTGTTTTCTGTACTGGTGTTTTGTCTAATTTCATCTATATAGTCCTTTTATATTTAGTAATTTAGCAGCCTACAGATTATGTTATCTATTTGTTATCTACGTTATCTATTTGTTTTTCATTAAATTCTTGCCAATTAATTGCCTGCTTTAATTAAATATTAGTGTTAATAACCATTATAATAATTTTTGTTCTCTGTATTGTTTTTTTTGTCTAATTTCATCTATATACTTTTTATATTTAGTAATTTAGCAGCCTACAGATTATGTTATCAATTGAAAAAATCTTTAGAGGGCTTTAAGGCCTTTAATTTGAGGTGCCGATTGTGAATTTTTTGCTTGTCTATTTAACTCATTTACTTTGTAATCTCTGTCTATTTTCTGTTCCTCCTTGATAATGTGAATATATCACGAAAGCGCTCGGACTTTGTTTCCTTTTCCCTGTGGTTGTTTGCTTAGTAATAAGATCACGTGTTATTTTGTGATTTTAATGCATATATATATATATATATATATATATATATATATATATATATATATCATAGCATTTTAATTATACAATTTACATTTTACACAACTCAAGCAATTTACACAAATTTTAACTCAGCAATATTAGAATCTAATACAGTTAATTAGAAATCGTCTGAGCTTTTAATATATTTTTAAATACTTGCAAGTAATTAATGCGATGGGTGGACTGTTTTTCACTAGCAAGTTGTTCTATTCGCGGACGAACATTTGTGAGTGCCATTAGAGGCAAGCTCTGGATGTAGGGGTTTCTTTCTTTCGACTTGATAGCTGTCAGTGCCGAAAATCCCTTTTCACATAAATAGGTGGACGGAATGGAAGTAGTTGTGATAGCAAATTCACTTAATTCTTGTATTCAATATGGGCCAAATTCCAAAACTCGGAGACAGAAAAGTCATTGAATTTATGTTTAAGTGAGCTGTCAGCTGCCAATTCAATCAATTGTTCTTTTAAACGAACGGGAAGCTCCCGCATTAGACACAGCAAGGTTCGAAAACGGATTCGTTATCCATTCACTTTGTGGGGATCTCTATTAATACATGGAAAGTAATGCAAAAATGATTCACGAAGGCTCACTAAATGCTGCTTTTAAGATATTCATAACTTAGTCACTGACAAGAAACTCGTTTTCGTGACAGAATTCGCTGAATATTTGGAAAGGTGTGGTATTATTGTCTTCTATACACTTTATCCATATAACTTTCCAAAAAATCCCTTGTTTTTCTTGTGCCTGCAATATATTTTTGTCATACCCCTGAAGTTGAGATAAAGTTCGTTTAATGTGGTGAATATATCTGCCAAATAACTCAGTTTACAAGCCACTCCTCATTTCTATAAATTTTTTAATAAGTCTGAATTTCGGCTGTTAAGTAAACTTCTCACTTCTTCTAAGTTCAAAAAGTCGTGTTAATAACCTTTCCTCGTGAGAGCCAGCGCACTTCAGTGTGCAAAAAGCAACTGAGTATGATTTTTGCCCTCCTCACAAAGAATTTAAGAGTGTGAATTCACTGCTCGAGACTTGATATAATTTACTATTTTTACAGATCGTACGATTCGTACAATTGTACCATATCGGGTAATTTAATAATAATTTAAATAAAATATTAAAATATAAAAATATAAAATAATTAATATTAATAATTTGGTGCTTTCCAATAGTGCTCTACCGCGAAACTGTGTCTATCATATTCCAATACGTGCTCTACGTGAAACTAGCCTTATAAGGCTAACTAACGAAAATATCATGACTTAACCTAACCAATCGTTAGGTCAACTATACGCCCTTGACGATTGGTTATGTTAAGTCGTATATTTCGTTAGTTAGCCTTATACGGCTAACTAACGTACCTGCTGCTAATCCGAATAATCTAAGGTAGATCACGCATTGGAATGTAAATTTCGCGGTGGAGCACATATTGGAAGAGCACCAATAATTTAATAATAACTTGTACCAATGTTGAGTTAAATTTATAATTAAATATTAATATTATAAATAAATGATTATAATATATATTTTCAAAAAAATTTAAATGATAAATGATAATTATAATTGTGTAAATTTATTTTATAATTGATTAACCAACTTGCTTGTTTTTGCAGCAGAGCTTACGTACCTTCAGGAAACCCCTCGCGTACCCCCAGGGGTACGCGTACCCCGGTTTGACTACCATTGGTCTAAAGCAAGACTGGTGGGCCGTGAATCAGAGAAATTTGCATTTGATTTGTTCATCGTAATTATTACGTAATATAGTATACTGTATAGAGTAGTATATAAGAGTTTATTGGTAGCATATCATATGACAATTCCCATAAACATGTGATGACCTCGATGTTGCCAGTTCTTATTTTTTCCTGAAACTATTACCTTCTCATAGTTTGTTTCAACAATGCATATATTATCATCTCCACGAGCGTAGACATTGCAAGAAAAGATTCTAACTAAGGATAAGTAAAGTTCTTTCATGGTCACAATATATACTTTTATAGATGTCAAACATAAAAATATAATAAAATTCTATATTAACATAAATATATATTCGATACACATTTACGTCATGGCTTTAACATCAGTATTTCGTATAGCTTCCTTCGACATCAATAATTTCTTGCAATCGTTGCGGCATAGAAGAGGCCAGATTGTAGGGAATGTTTGGTGTTCGGCGTAAGCTCTCCCAACTAGTCCTCGTGTGAGCTAAAAGTGCTTCAAATGTTCTTTCATTGCGTTGCTCCCATTCGTTAATCATTATTGCCCAAAGGGCAACCAGATACGCACGAACACTGGGTAGCAGCACCTCTTCCAGTATCTGGCAATATTGCTGTCCAGTAAAGCGTCCATCTACTTGAGTCAATTCCCCGACACCATAGCCAGACATCCAGCCCCACACACCGAGATTGATGTGAACACTACGTTTGCTCGGGAAAACATTTCCTTCTTCATAGCGTTTTCCGCGCTGCCTCCAACAATGCAGGGAACCATGACTATCTGTTGAAAATGTTTTTTCGTCACAGTACACAACTTTTCTCCAGAATTCTTCCTCCTGCGGCAAGTATTGCAAGGCAAATCCCATCCGCGCCTCTTTATGCTCAATCGTCAATGCAGGTTTTATAGCTGGACGACGAGAAAAATACCCTGCCTCGTGAAGTCTGTTGTTCACTGTATTTGCGCTACAACGAAGGTTCAGGTGTCTGTAAATATGCGTCGCTGGAACAAACGGATGCTCTCTGGCATGATTAACAATCGCAGCATCTTCCTCTTGAGATGTTGAACGCGGAGGACCAGACCTCGGCAAAGCAGCGATTAAGTTTTCTGCTTCATACCGATGAATCCACCCTTCCACAGTGCTTCGATGAACGTCTAGTCGTCTTGATATTTCTCTTATTGGCCCACTATATTCATGCAATGTCACCATTGCTCCCCGCATTGCCTGGGTCGTCTCGTGGTGCACAGACGGCCTTTCCATCTTTGTGTAAATGGCTTATGTGAAGCGTGCTGGGACGATAAAGGAAATGAGGATACCATGCACCCCTTCTGAAATTGATTTCGGTTGTGAAGGGTACCAACCCTTCGAATGGTAATAATAACACTGGGGAACAAATTTTAACTTTTTTTTTGTTTCTTGGACGTGAACAGGTCGGTCTTATAGGATTTTTTCCGCTGATTCCGAATATAGCCGTAGAATTTCTCTATCACCCAAGGTTACTGAGAAATTTGTATTTTAATATTTATTCAAAAAGTGTATAGAAGTTAGTAAAAATACTTCATAAAAATTATAGTAGTGGCAGATTGGCATTTAAAATATTCTTCTTAAAACTTCTTTGTCACTGATTTTCTCTTGTAGTTTTCATTAGGAGCTTCTCGCATCAATGTCCAGCAGTAATCAGCTAACATTGCCGGATCCCACCTCCTTGGTAACGTTTCTCCATAGTAGCTATATCTTGGTGGAACCTTTCTCCATGCTCATCGCTTACGTCGCCGAGGTTTTCAGGGAAGAAATCTAAATGGGAGTGCAAGAAATGGATTTTTAGTGACATATTACATCCCAATAACCTATATGCTTCAATCATGTCCTACACTATTTTTTCATAGTTAGAGGCTTTGATGTTCCCTAGAAAATTTGTGACAACATTCTTCATGGCCTCCCATGCCACTTTTTCTTTTCCTCTCAAGGCATCATCAAACTTTTGATCTTTCATGAGCTCTCTGATTTGGGGACAACAAAGATCCCTTCTTTTATCTTTGCATCGCTAAGTCGTGAAAACTTTTTCTTCAAATATTTGAATGCCTCATCTTCCTTGTTCATTGCTTTGACAAAATTTTTCATGATGCCAAGTTTGATGTGAAGTGGCGGTAAGTATTTTCTTGAGGTCAACTAAGGGTTCATGAGACACATTCTTCAGTCCTGGGATACATTTTTGACGAAGTGGCCAATCCTTTACAAAATAATGCGAATCTCTGGCTTTGCTGTCCCATTCACAAAGGAAGCAGCAGAACTTCGTATAACCGAGCTGCATTCCCAGAAGAAGCGCGACGACTTTTAAATCCCCACATATATACCAACGAAACTGGTCATAATTAATCTGCTGAAAGATGAGTTTCATATTTTCGTAAGATTCCTTCATGTGGACAGCGTGCCCTACAGGAATGGAAGGGTATTTATTTCCATTGTGAAGTAGTACAACCTTGAGGCTTAGCTTCGAAGAGTCAATAAATAAACGTCAATCTTCAGATTTGTGCTCATGACCGAGAGCTAACAGCAGTCCATTTACATTATTACAGTAGCATAAACCACCTGACGAGGAGAAATACTGCATCAGATCTTTTTGGCGAGTGCGGAACGCCGATATGCTTGTATCTTTTGCCAGCAAATTCCATTCACGTAACCTGGAGCCCAATAATTCCGCTTTCTTTTTCGGAAGGTCCAAATCTCTCACGAGATCATTCAGCATAACCTGCGTTATCATACGTGGTTTATTTGATTCAGGTTGCTGAAAGTCTGTATCTTTAATGTCATCAATTTCCATTGGTTCAACTTCAGACTCTTCATCCAGTGTCCATGACTTTGGGGGAATTGGAATTGGGTTATCATCGTCATGTAGTACTGGTCTCATGGCAGATGCAAGATTTGGGTATTGAATTTTATGTTTATTTTTGGCAGAGAATCCTGAAACGTTAGTCATACAAAAATAGCAATCCGTTAGGTGATCCTTGGGCTCTCTCCAAATCATTGGTATGGCAAATGGCATACATTTGCGGGTACCTTTAATTCAACCCTAAGAGTGACGGCACAGGAAATGCATGAGATATGAGGTGCCCAGGATTTGTCTTGGTCGCCTACCTTACATCCAAAATAAAGTTCGTAAGCCTTCTTAACGAGTGGGGTCATCGTCTTCCTCTGTGCCATTATGGTCAGTTCTCCACATACGTAGCAAAATGTATCTCTGGGATTAATACAGTTTCGATTCATGCTGGCGGAAAATTATTGAAATCACGGAAAACTTTTTGGAATGAAAAACCAATTTTTTCTACTATGAAAAATTTTAAAATTTGAGCAAAACTTGAAAAAAATTTATTTCTTTTTATTAAAAATCTGTTTGTTTAAATAGCTATATTTTTTTAATGCAAAAAATACTATTAAATATAGTTAACCTGGAAAAAAAAGAAAGTAAAATTAAATTAGTACACTTAATTTTAACTAATATTTTGGGAAAACTCTGAGTAAATGGAAATATTATTTTCTCGAAAACTATGGGTGATAGAAAAATTCTGAAACCATATTTGGAATCAGCATCAAAAGTTCTATAAGAAACACCAAATAGTTTTAAAGAAACAAAAATGTAGTTCCCTAATGTAATCAGCCAATTTCCTATTTTGTTGAACATATGCATAAAAAATTCGTCTTAAAAACCAAGGATCCAAAGATTGTCAGCAATAGTTTATATCCCAACTGAATATAGTCAGCCATCAACAGTATAATCATATTTTATTTCCATAACTACTCATAACTACTCAGTCATAGTAAATAACCTTATTATGACTTAGGTAGTAGTGGTAATTCTGAGTGGCAGCCTCTAGCCACATACGTTAAACCTATCAGTGCGTCTAAGACCAGACTCTTCTGTTTCTGTCAATTCATTGTTAGTTTAAGGTATTTTGCTCTTTGTCTTTCTAGGTCTAGGGCATTAAAATAAATATTTGAGTTTGTGTTTAGCATTTCCTCCTCCCTTCGTAATTCCCCACCCAACCTCGTTTCCTTCGACATAGCAACGCTTACCTCCATCCTCATTCCACTTCCTTCATTAAACCTATTATCGCTTTTACTGTCCCTTCCTTCCATCCTTCAATGCCAGCGTTCTTAAACCTAGCACATAAATTATATAATATGGAATCTAACACCTTAGATCTCTACGCATTCATGTTACTTGAAGACGCCTGTGTCTTAGGGGAATCTAAGTGTTGAGAGTGGGCTTGACGGGTAGTCTATAGATTATTACAGATGACCTTGAACGCTCCAACTATTTAAAAATAATTATTTATTACGCACATCATATGGCATAATACACACATGAATTTAAGTATCTCTTATACCGTTAGAGCAATTATGTGCACCAATCCGAACACACCTCCGCTGCCATAAGGACCGGCCATTTTATACCTAACAGACTAGCTTGCTTGGGACGAGACAGAGGCGCGAGACTTCTTGTAAGCACTGTACAAAACCTACATATTAATTCGTCTTGGGTTGAGTGAACTTGAATCAAGCAGTGACTTGATTCACCCTGAGTTTGCAGATTTTGACAAGCAAAGGCTAGAAATGTGGGGCCTCTTAATGCAGTGTGTACTGTGTATGTTGTGGGTGAAACATTGATTTCGTGATAAAGCAGAAATAAACTTCGCATATTTTTGGTAAGTAAAAACTCATTAAATATATAATATGTATATATAAATGTAGACTATTCATATTATGAATTATTTTAGAATATTTAGGAGATACAAAGCTGCTACATGCATATATACTGAAATGTATATAAACTATAAATTAGTGTATGTATTAAATATTCTTTGCATATAATTACATATGTATAAAATATATGTAGATATCCATATATAATATAGTTTTATTATGTAAATTATACAATAAATATACATATGAATGGACGGAGCCGCGTTTAAAATATGCGATTTTAGATGAGGTTCTTTTCTTTTCATTTACATACCTCATTGTAGGAAAGAAACTGATAAATTATGATATAAGTTATTTATTATATAGTTATAAATGTAAGTTATTAAAATATTGATTTGTTTTCTGTTTGTTACAGTCACTCATTGCCATGGTGGACACCAAACGGCTGACCCGAAGTTCTCGCGATTACCTTCAAAGCGTGAAGTGTGAAGCAAGTTCTTATTTCATCACATCGAGGAAAAACGAACAGTCACTGCAAGTTTGAAAGAAACTGTCTCTGCTGTTCTTTATATCTCGGATAAAGCAATGATTCCATCTCAAAGATCGGACAATGCTGAGAGGAAACTGAGAAAACTATTCGAGCAATATTGCGCTCTAAAGAAAAATAGGAAGTCATCCTCAGAAAGCATACAAATGAATGTGGAAGTACAGTATTCATTGCTGATCTTGAAGACATTTTCGATTTCGCCAGAGCAGATACCTTAAAGATAATGACTAACGAAGAGGACAAAGAAGTCCTTATCAAGCAGAGAGAAGATCATTCCTGCGCCAATTTTCGAGTCATTCATCGAGCCTTGGCTAAAAAGGAGGATCGGAAGAGGCAACGAGAAGAATCTGAATATAATAGAAAAAAGCGAAGCGATGATGAAAAACAAAAGAAATATCAACTTATGGCATCTGACAAAGTGATAACCAGGGGCGTACCTAAAGTATTTGGCACCCGCGGCGGATCCTTCCTTTGGCACCCCCCATAAATAATTTTAAAATTTAAACAAACAGAAAAATATATTATGTTTGCAAGTAGATTTTTAAACAGTACAGTACTGTCATAAGCAAATTGGAAATAAGAAAAATGCAGGACATTAAAAATTCAGTGAACAGGTAATACTGCATTTTATTTTATACAAAAAACAGAAAATCCAGTCTCAACGCTCAGCCTATTCTTCAAAGGTAAATAGAGAGGATTCACAGTCTCCGCTTTCGAGCCTTAATTTCTGCAAATTGATCAATTACCTCATCAAAATTCACCTTCTTTGCATATTCATGTTCAATTGAAAGTAAAGCCAGACTTGTCAATCTTGTCTGACTCATGGTCGAACGAAAGAAATTTTTTATCAATTTCAATTTGGAAAAACTTCTTTCACATGAAGCAATAGACACACAGACAGTCAAAAAGAATCTCAAACACAGTGACAAGCTTGGCAAAGATTCACAAAAATCCCATTTCACAATAAACTCTAGAAACTGCAATGCTGTCCATTTCTTTGCCTCTTCAACGCTGATTTTGGCAGCTTCACACCAGAAAGAAAGGTAATTATTATTTTGGGGGGGGGGGGGGGGGGGGAGGTTTAAGTGCAAACACGACTCCTAAAAAAGCAGAAAACTATGAGCATTACTCACAAATAACTAGACCACTGACAAAATGAAAATTAACAGTATATCCAGTAAATAAAGAAGTAAACAAAATTTACTACAACAGAAAAGCTTCAAACAAGTGGTTCTCAAACTTTTTCCAACCAGATACCCGAGTTATCAGATTATCAACCCAGACAAGCAGAGACAATTAATTATCAATGCCAATGCATTAACACTAATTCAATATAGTATGGTATAACGCTAGCTATTATAATTGATATCATTATTTAATAAGCAGTAGGCATTAACAATATATTAAATATACAATGATACTACACCGGACATTGTAAAATTGTTGAACTTAACTAAGCCAATAAGCATTAGTACTAATTCAATATAGAATAGTACTGTAGTTGTTGATGTAAATCTGAAACGGTGTTTATTATATTAAGCATGTAAGCATTAACACATCGCCATGCAGTCACATCATCACTCTCTCTGTCTTAACATCACCATGTAGTTGCATTAAAAAAAATCATGCAGTCATATCACCACCACCATCGTAAGATCACCACATAGTCATCATAAAAAATTCACTCAGTCATACACATCATCGTTACTTCAATAGTCATGGTTGTAGGAAAAAAGTCAAGTCTAAAGTTTAGTGCAAAGTGTGACTTTCCTGTGTCTTTTTACTGATAACCAGTAGTCACAGAGACCACCATTCATAAACATGAGTTTCTATAACATCACGACGATGCATTTATTATAACATCGCGACGATGCATTTACCGGGTATTATAACATCACGACGATGCATTTATAAACACTTAAACATCACTATGATACCACATTGTCAAAAATTACTGGACACTGGTATAAGTACCATGATATTGTTATAAACACCAGCACTTTATGCTTTATCATAATTATTTAATGAAACATACCTCATGTATGTGGAGTCACAGTGTCAAGTGAACAAGACTTGGAATGTCAGTTGCAGCCAGCTGGCTATGCTCAACAAACTGATGACTAAAACGTCAACAAACGTTCGCCTTTCGATGTAATTTTTATCAAATATATAATTTTTCGTTTGTAAATTTTGTATTGCCAATAAAAATAAAAATTTATTTTATAGTGGAAATTAACATTAAACTGTCGTAATAGTTTGAACATTTTTAAATTTTTTTCTTACTTTGGCGAATTTTTCATTTGGTTTGAAAACTTGTGCTGGTATTTCAGCTCTCCCGATGGCATCCCCCTCCTGGCTGTTACCCAGGGCGGACCGCCCCCCTCGCCCCCCTTAGTACGCCACTGGTGATAACTGATGTGGGTTTTTCCTCCTCGTCGACGGATTCTGATGCATCGTGTCGTCCATCTACATCATCGAACCCTCCTTCCAAATGCAAGAAAACAGTCATCTCAGATGAGGTAGCCCAGGCACTCGACCGTGTTAATTTAAGCGATCGCAATGCAGCCTTTGTTATTGCAGCATCAGCTAAGTCTCTTGGCCATGATCTGGGCTCAATTTCATTTTCTCGAAGTACAATTCGTCGATCTCGAATTAAAGCTCGTGAAAGTATCGCAACTGCTGAAAAATCAAGTTTTTCTCCTGACACTCCGCTTCTGCTTCACTGCGATGGGAAAATGCTTCCTGATATAACAGTGGGACATGAAAATATGGACCGCATCGCAATCGTTGTTTCAGGAGGAGGAGGAGATAAACTACTTGGTGTTCCACTCATCCCTCACGGAACGGGACAAGCACAAGCTGATGTCTGCCTCAGGATGTTGGATGAGTGGGGCTTGAGAAACCAGTTGCAGGGGCTTGTATTTGATACAACAGCATCAAATACTGGGCTGATGTCTGGAGCTTGTACCCTGATAGAGAGAGCTGTAGGTCGCTCTCTGACGTGGATAGCATGTCGTCATCATGTGTATGAAGTCGTTTTGGCTAACGTATTTTCTAGTATTCTTGAACCTTCGAAAGGATTAAAAGTCTCATTGTTTAGGCGATTCATGGCACAATGGCCAGTTATCAACAAAGAAAATTTTATATCAGCAGGAATTGAACCTTTTGAAGGAAACTTGTGGGAACTTTGTCAAGAGATGATACAGTACCTCTCCGACGCTCTTCAGGACAGCAGCTTCTCAAGAGATGACTACAGTGAATTCCTCCGTCTTTCTCTAATTTTCCTGGGAGGAAGTTTGCCTAAGAAGTACAATATCAGAGTTCCAGGAGCTCTTCATCAGGCTCGCTGGATGGCAGAAGCTCCCTATACTTTGAAGATCTTTCTCTTCCAGGAGCAAATGAAACTTACTGCTCATGAAAAAGAGGGTCTGAAAGATTTTTCTCTCTTTGTGGCACTTGTTTATAGTAAATATTGGCATGAAGCTTTTCTAATAGTTATCCAAACAAGGTTTTGGCTGAAATTGCACTCAGGACATTTAAGAGACATCTCTGATACTTCTCGGAAGAGCTGATTGGACTGTCACTTTTTGACGATGGGTTGGACAGCAAAGTAAAAGAAAATATGATTAAAAAATTATCCCATCCTGCAAGAGCGAAAGGTCTGAAGCGCCTCGATTCAAAGCTGTTCAAAACAGCAAACCCATTGGAACCTTACGTCAACGAGAAGACGGCTCAACTCTTCGATGCATTGGATAAAAACGGAAAGAAGATTGCTCAAGAGTTTCTTTCGAAACCACCAAGTGATTGGCCATGTAACGACAACTACGAGTTGTTGAAAGAAAGAGCATTGAAGATAAAGGTTGTCAATGAATCTGCAGAGAGAGCGATTGCTCTTATTGAACGGTACAATACAATGCTTACCAAAGATGAACAGCAAAAACAATTCCTTCTCCGCATTGTTGAGACTCATCGACGAACGTTTCCTACCCCTTCTAAAGCGTCTTTACAGAATTAAAAGCCATTTGCATGTTCTTTTGTCAAATTTCGTTATTTTCATTTAAGAGAAAATTATTCATTTTGTAGCGACCTCTAAATATAGTCGGAATGAGCTCATTTTTTGTAGCAATTATCGTTTTATGATTTCAAACAAGGGCAGCCTTGAGGAAGTACAAAACTAAAACTTTTATTTCTTGGACCACCCTGATACATACCCACATACATACATTTCATATACTTTTCTGGTCCTGAGCCACCTTAGGTTAGGTTACCCATTGGAGTTCACATACAACTCGTATATATAAAACAAACTTCTATACATGCATACACACCTACCCACACCACACACACACATATATATATATATATATATATATATATATATATATTTGTGGGCCTGAGCCTCTAGATTAAGTTACCCCTTGGAGTTCATATATATATATATATATATATATATTGGGGGAGAGGGGATCAAAAACACTCTCATCATGTTGCATGCAATTTTGCAAGTTGCACTGTTGTAATGTTGCATTGCGATTGCACTACCTTTTTGCAGTAATACTACTAAGATAATTTATATATTTCTAATTTATATGAAAGTGTTGCCGAAACATCACGATAATAATAATAATACTAGTGCAATATGTGTTCGAAATTAGTTAAATGCAATGCGGCAATCACGTGCGCACGTATTCACAGATTTGCTGTATATGTACGTCAGTGTTGCCCTCTCAAGTGACATATGAATTTTTTGGTTTACCGGCAATTTATGATATATTCGTAAAGCAAAGCCTGAATTATTTTTTATCGCACTGCACTTTGGTAGTTCACACAATCTTGCTTATATGACAGAAATTTCCTAGTTTCGTCTCTACTATTGCAGAGGAATAGTGTATTACTAGTGATAGTGATTTTCTTTATTGGAAGCCAATACAACCTTTATTCAGTATCATTATAAGATTGTTATTTATATATATATATATATATATATATTATATATATATTATATATATCGTAAAGAACGACGCTTGTATAGGAGAACATTCGCGCAAGATGAGAAGAGAAAACGAACATTGGTTTCTGCGCGTATGTAGAGGAATTACGGCATTTGTTCGAGTGAGGCCCGTGGTGTAATGGTTATCACATCTGACCGGCAATCGGAAGATCCCGGGTTCGATTCCCGGGTGGTTACCTCATTTTTCATTTGTTCGTTTTCTCTTCTCATCTTGCGCGGAATGTTCTCCTATACAAGCGTCGTTCTTTACGTTATTTATACTGCGTGTTCTTTGCAGTTGAATATATATATATATATATATATATATATATGGGATGAATTTCACAATTAAACACGTGAAATGAATGAATGATACAAACCCACAAGGAAAAAGAAAAACGATTCCAAGGCCTTTCGTGTATTCAGAGCTACACCTCGTCATTCCCTGGCGAGGTATAGCTCCGAATACACGAAAGACCTTGGAATCATTTTTCTTTTTCCTTGTGGGTTTGCATCATATATATAAAACTCTGTGTGTGTGTGTGTGTGTGTGTGGGGGGGGGGGGGGTATCCAGGTGTCGCCGAATGGGTTGTAAGGTGCAAAAAGAGCAAGTCTTTAACTCTACAATTTATTTACTAAGTCCACTTTAAGTTTATGATAGGCCTATCTCCTTCTGAATGATATATGCCTGCCCACACGATAAACAATGTTCTCCAATTAACCCGATTACATTTAGATGCTTGCCCTTTACAATTATCACGTCCCAGAGTTAGCAACCTCCCCTCGTACGTCCTTCCTGGCTACCTGCCAGCACCCAAGGGCCTCAGGTGCATAGATGAATAAAATATATATATTTTATCCATCGATGCGTTCATAGTTTAAGTGGAAGTATGAAGAGTTAAACATTTTTTCACATAGAGCATCATTCCATCTATACACCCATTTCAGGGTACGAACAGCTCGCAACCACAGTGCCAAGCAAACAGGGGGGTCAAAGTACTAACGAGGCTTTCGTACGTGGTTCATCACCACTGAAAGCAACGATGCTCTGTGTTTGTCAAGTCAAAAGAGCATACATATCCGTATTCAACTTATGACAATTTTCGTTAGTTTGTATTGCAGACATCCGCAGTTATTGTCAGTCCTGGTGCATGATTCCTCAGAAATAACATACACCGCAAGTTTGTTTCCTCCCTTAGGCAGCACAGATTTACCTGTATCGATCACAGTCACGCTTGTACTACCTCAGGCTTGCTCTACACAAACTGGACTAAAAACCACACGTATCCGCAATCGCAAACCGTTCGTATACAGGCCTATATTTACTTTAGAATAATACAGGGTGTTCATAAAAGATCTGAACCATTTCAATCTTTATTAATGTGATAACCAGTGGTGGGCACCGTTAACCAAAAAGTTAACTTCGATAACGATAATCCGTTAACCCCAATTTTTAACTCCGATAACGATAATCCGATAATTTTACTACAAAGTTAACGGAAGTTAACGATAATCCGTTAACGATAACTATTTCTTTACTAACATTTTAAAAAAATCAAGGAAAAAAGCTTTAAAACCCATAGAAAATGTTTATTTATGCAAAATCCAACAATAAATAGGTATTTAACTGTATTTTTTATCAAGTTTTGCAACTTTTTTGCTTAATAACTTTTTTTTTTTATTTTTAATAAAAAATGTACTGATTACATGTTTTGAAACCCTTGTAACCACTGACCATTAACTAAATTTTAATTTACCAGAGAATTATTATGGTGGGAACTGAAGTTATGGCGGTTTGAATTCATTCGCGGAGCGGTGATCTTCCGTGAATGACTCCTCGCAGTTAACGTGTTAACGGACTTTAACAGACTAAATATCGAGTTATCGGAAGTTAACTGGTCCGATAACGATAAATGGAAATTAACTTCCGTTAATAGTCCGTTAAAAAAAGTTAACTTCGTTAATTAACTGTTATCGGATTAACGCTTTAGTGCCCAACACTGGTGATAACCCAATAACATACAAAGAAACAAGTTTTACATACATGTTTAATAAACTTCAACATGTGCCCCATTGGTCGCTCGTATAACATCCAATCGATATTCAACTTCTCGCCATGTGCGTTCAAGCATGTCAGCATCGACCATCGCTATTACATCCCTGATCCTGATTCGTAGTTCATGGATGTTGACAACCCTGATCTTGTACAAAAAAACCCTTTATTAGTTGCTCTATCACTTACACATGCTTCCTGCTTTATATCTTATTTAGTATGAAAAATATTAACGAATCAAATCGTTCAGATCTTTTATGAACGCCCTGTACTACCAACACACTACATATAAATATTTACAGGACCCACCCTGGGTCCCTTTGGACAGCACATTTACATGGGTCCCATGTAGAGTTGGGGGGAGGGGGGTCAAACTCTCGGTATGGTTGCCACTAAATAGTATACACATGTATCTGCACTTTTGACATTTTTCTCGTTGATAACAACACACTAGACTAGAGAACCTAGTGATAAAACTCCGGGCTGCTAATTTGAAGGTCCTGGGTTCGAGTTTCGGATCGGATTTCAGATTTCACCGTTAGGCTAACGGTGCCTCTCTGGGTCTACCTTGGGGATTCTCTCCATCATGGTCTCTTCATCATACGACCTTAGATGTTTCAAAGGAAGTTAAGCAACCCCAAACATTATTATTATTATTATTATTATTATTATTATTATTTGTGACACCAGGATTTATTTGTCTGATTACTAATTTTATTACTCTCCACAAGATATCAGGGACTAGGAAATTGTCTCAAAATCTGATAAAATAGCTCACGGCCTCACAATAAATAAAATAAGGGCATTGTAAGTATTTTCCCTCTACCTTATGAAATAATTTAATGGACATGAGTTAGTTCAGGGGAACGTTAGGCAGGAGCTCTAGTTTATCCTGTCACTGTCCTCCTTGGCTGAGCTTTTTCCGTTCTCATCTACCATGTGAGCAGTTCAGCATACTCTCAAACACACACTTCTCCCTCTATTCCTCACTACACATACATGCATCTTACTACATAGTCTTTTTAAAATTAAAAAAAATGGCACCGTCTTTAAGAACCTCGGAGTTCCCTGGGGAGGGGACCATAAATGTCCCCATTTATGGTTCCCCACTGCCGGTACCGTGAGCGCAGACCCGGGCAGTGGGACTAGTTCTGCTACTACCTATTTGAGATATCTTGAACCCCTGTCTGATTCACTTTTCATTAAATTCTGCAACACTCGTGGCCTTTCCTCAAATTTCCAATCTGTTGAACATCACCTCTCCTCCTCTAAACCTCACCTCCTCCTCGCTGAAACTCAGTTGTCTGAGATGACTGACATCAACACCAATACATTTTCTCTCTCCTCCTACTTTATACTCAATTTCAATCCAAAGGACGATGTTGCGTATACGTACGCAACGACCTAACTTGCCCTCGTATTCCCGAACTTGAATCCTCCGAATTCTCCACTCTCTGGCTACGGCTTACATACCAATCTCAAACGAAATACATCAGCGATCTCTACCTTTCTCCTAATTCTACTAACTATCCAAAATTCTTTGAGTACTTCATTTCCGAAGTAAAGCACATTCTATCCCACTCCTTTCGCTGAAATCTCCGTTTTAGGTGATTTCAATGTTCAACACCACCTTTGGCTTTCCTCCCATTCCCGACATCCCTGGTGAATTAGCTTAGAACTCATACATCCTGAATGACCTAGAGTAGATTGTACGGCACCCTACTCGTATCCCCCGATTGTCTTGGAGATAGGTCCCAAAGTCTGCATTTATTTTTTACTGATCCTTATTTTTTCTGTCAAACTTCTTTCTCCGTTGGGCTCCTCCATTCGGCCTTTGATCCTCCCAAGAGGGAAGCCCTTAGGTAGTATTTTTGATTTCCCATGGAATGATTACTGCTTCCGTGGCCAGAATCCCTCTGAGCATAGGTGTAGGAGCCCGATTTTGTCTATGGGTGCGAGCAAGTTTTGCCCGAAAAAAATAAGCGAAACCGAGAATCGATTTTTAAGCCATATTTTTATTAAACACTATTTGTAGGTGTACACAACTGTACGAGGGCTGAACACCAAACAAGTTACAACAATAGAGTAAGTTGTAACAGGTTATATCAAATGGGATACTTAAATACTGCCTTTTTGCGACAGGTTTTCCTTTTTATAATCAAATATTGCATGGGTCATGATCTGAAGACATACATTTCGGGCAAAGAGATATCCTATATGAAGATCATAAGAAGTTTTGGGTGAAATCGTGGTGATTGAAAATATGTGTACTGGGATTTTTGCCCGAATTTTCGGGTGTAATTGCCCGAAAAACATTCAGTCGGGCTGAATTTTGGGGGGGTCGATTAACCCCTCTGACCCCCTGCCTCCTACGCCTATGCTTCTGAGTGCGCTGGGGGCATCACGAATGTGATTCTCTCGAGCAACGAGGCGTACAGTCTATATTCTTTTCCGACTACTGATGCAAAAAACCTCGCTATAACTTTGCTTGTTCTAATGCTATCAGCAACAGAGAGGTCTTAGAAGGTGCCGTCGCCATCTCTTTTTTTATATTTTTGCCGGAGTCATGCAAAATCTGTTCTTCGACTCGCCTTCATCAGACAAAAAATGTGAAAACCGATCTTATTTTAATTCTTCTCGCTTTTTCTGGCACCTAGCCAAAAACCTCTCCAACAAGTTTATTCTTTCCCTCTTTTCCATTCTGACGACTCGCTTGCCATCTCTTCTGAAAAAGCAGAACTTTTCGTTGCTTGCTTCGAGGGCAGGAAGAGAATAGAAACCAACTCTTTCCTCCACCAAATATCGCGGGTGAGGCGGGATGCTGTAGAGGGGTCGACTGCAGGTTCTACAGATCTACAGAAGCTAAGGCTAACAAAGACCCTAAGATCCACTCTAAGGTTAGCCCGAGAGAAAGAAGAGAGTAATGGGTTAAAAGAAGAGAGTAGGGAGTTAAAAAAAGAGAATAAGGGGTTAAGTAAGTAGCAAAACCTATCATTCGTGAGTTAACATTAATTCAGAAAAAGACAGGTAAGATGAAATAAGGAAGAGGCCTAATGAAATTATTCTTTTTCGTTTTCTTTTTTCATAATTAAATAAAAGCATTAAACTTTGAACCTTTGTGTTTTATTGCAAATCAATCGAAAAGAGAGTGAAGTGACCTTCAAATTATAATAAAGTATCTTTTATAGTATAATTATGTATTTTATCCTTCCTTCATTCATTCATTCAGTTTATTTTTAGGAAAATTAATTTGTTTTAGAAAAGCGTATCCTACTAATTATTGTGGCGGCTCCTCTTGTGTAAAATATGAATTAACGTACCATCGAGGATACTCGTGTAGTCGTCCCTTTGATTCGCAGTCTTACCATGATGATGTTACATGATTTGTGAAAATGTCGTAAAGGGGAGGGTGGGGTGGGTGGGGGAAGCGAATGAATGAATCATCCGCACAGGTGAACCACCGTTCGTAATTTTATTCTACGTACAATCGATAAAAGACACGAAGTTTCGCGACTGTTAGTTTACTACGAATTATGATGCATAACGAATTCATCCAATGAACATAAATATGATTTATTGTAGGTTTGGAACGCACGAAGAAGACTATAAATGGTTTCTATATATTCTACAGCCATAATAACGATTACTGCAACGAAAACGCGATAAATAGCTCAATACTATAATCGTATTTTTTATATCTTTATCCTGCAATCGAACGTTATGCGCGCAGGGAGGGCGTATATATATATATATATATATATGCTTTGTAGGAGTCGTTTGTGTTTTATTGCAAATTAATCGAAAAGAGAGTGAAGTGACCTTCAAATTATAATAAAGTATATTTTATAGTATAATAATGAATAATGCCTAAGAATATTTGTTACATCTTCACGGACTTTCTTTAATAACTCTTTTTCTTCACTGACCGAAGGTTGAAGCTGTCTTTTAACGTTTCTCTCGGTGTCGTTGTAAACTTGAGTAAAATACCTTAACCCTCGAAGGACAGTGTTGGGACCGCACAAATAGCGACTAGTGTAGCGTCTACGTAACCCCATAATAAACATTACATTTATAGGTTGAATTAAACAATCTGTTGTTTCTAAACAATAATAAAATTAACTTGAGTAAAATAAAATGCATCATTTCAAGAAAAACAAACGTACTTTTATTGTAATAGGCCGTACTCGCTTTCTACGGTTAAATGGAAAAATACTAGTCTAATTATTGCAGTCTAATTTTAGGAACGTATCATATAGTAACTAATAATAACTATATATATATTATATATATATATATATATATATATATATATATGGCCTATACATACACCAGGTGTTCGAAAAAATGTCAGTTCTAAATGAATGTTCCAAACTAAAAAAATGAATCTAGACACAAAGACAAACGCAATAGGTACTAAATGCAAAAAAACTTCACTTTTTTACGTGAAGGTATCCACCCGAGGAGGATGCCAGTGGGCGTCGAAACTGTCGTGGAAATAAACTCTGTCTATTAGAGTGGGTTTTTATTGCAATAGGTACTAAAACAAAGAAGTTTATTAACCTTAATTAAACATCTTCAGTGTAATTCCCATTTTTTTCTAACAATAAACAATGTTGATTACCTAGAGACTTTGGTCTTTATGTTTCAAGAGTCTTGGGCTTGGTAGAACAAATGAATAAAATCCTGTCTTTTATGTAACCACACAAAAAAATGTCAAGTGTGTGAGGTCAGGTGAGTATGAGGGCCATTTCACTGGCTTATGAAAGGAGATTAGTCGCCTGAAAAAAAGGCGTTCTTAAAAAGTTGCGAGTTTCACAAGCAGTGTATGGAGGTGCTTCATCCTGCTGAAACCATTGTGAATCTGGGGTAATGCAGCTACGGACTTACTAGGTTATAGTCTATTGGTAGTGGTAGAGTCTTTTCCTAATTTCGTATAAATTAGGAAAAGTTATTGCTTCAGGTATGAAATGGTGAAAGAACCGTTTTCATATGAAATATTTATTAATTAATGAAAGATTAGAAATGTATAGGTATAGGTATATGCGAAATAAAAACCTCAATCTGTTAAATTCTGAAGAAGAAACCCCCAATAATAAAATATACATCCATTATAAAATAACGGGTAAATACTACCAAAGTACAAGGTGTATGATAAGTAACTCCCTATTTCTTATTCAATTTTAATGAAACAAACTGTAAATTATTCAGTATTTATTGAGGTTTTCACTCACAAACATTCACACTTTACACTTCCACATATGCTGTTGCATTATCACAACATTTCCTTAGACGAACAGGTATGTTGTCCACTGCTGCTCGTAACATGTGTTCAGGGACATTGTTGAGAACATGGTTAATTCTTTCCTCCAGTTCATCAAGATCTTTAGGTTTGTGGCCATAAATTTCTTCCTTAACCTAACCCCACGGAAAGAAGTCACAAGGTGTTAGGTCTGGGCTGCGAGCAGGCCATTCATGCGCACCACGTCTTCCAATCCATCGTCCTGGAAATTTGTTATGCAGCCATGCCCGCACATCGTTAGAAAAATGAGGAGGTGCTCCGTCCTGCATGAAATGAAGATTATCAATATTATTTCATCGCGAAATCATTGGTCATACACGATTTTTCAACATTTGCAGGTATCTTTCACCATTCATTATATCCCGAATGATAAAAGGCCCAACAATGGTTGTGGATGTCATACCACACCAAACCGTCAGCTTCGCCGGACAGAAAGCTCAATACAGAAAACCTCAATAAATACTGAATAATCTACAGTTTGTTTGGAACTTTTCCAAATGGACAACCCCACGGGATTTAGCTGAAAATTTGTATACTAATAAATGTTTATATCCTAATAACGAAAATAACATTATTTTCCTGAAGAAATATGCGCAACATACGAAAAAAATTGCATTTATACGTGCACTAGTTTGCATGGCGCATGGCCGTTATCTAAATTATGTAGTGTTATGTAGTGGGTTTTACAAAATAAAACGCGGATAATATCCTTTATTTATTAATATTTGCAATATTTAATAATATTTTAATAAATAAATCTTCATTTTCACACCTTTTTCTCCAAACGAACTCGCATAAACAGTAATTTATGTTGTTGTTATTAATGTTTATTTGTTGCCTGCTTAGACCTAGTTTAGTCTGAATATTATTGTTGTAGTGTGAGCATATGATAATGCAGTGCCGTGATCTATCTACTCGCGAGTTGCCCCCGGTCAATTGAATGCCCGGTTAGGTCAACTGTACGCCCTTGACGATTGGTTAGGTTAAGTCATCATGTTTTCATTAGTTTTAACGAAAATATCTCTACTTAACCTAGCCAATCGTCAAGGGCGTACAGTTGACCTATCCGGCCATTCAATTGACCTAACCGGGGGCCACACAGCAACCTCGTACCCGGGCGTCACGAGCGGTGTAAACTAGATAACGGTCAAGTCGGTCATGCGCCATGCAAACTAGTGCGCGTATAAATGCAATTTTTTTTGGTATGTTCCACATATTTCTCCAGGAAAAATAATGTCATTTTCGTTATTAGAATATAAAAATTTATTAGTATACAAATTTTCAGCTAAATCCCGCGGGGTCGTCCATTTGGAAAAGATCCGTTTGTTTCATTAAAATTGAGTAAGAAATAGGGAAGTTATACGAATTTTAAAAGAGGGAGTTACTTATCATACACCCTGTAGATATGTTTTACATATTTTAAGAAATAATTTCATTGTGATTTCGGATTAATTGACAATTCTCTTCTTTGAAGTTAAATTTAAAAAAGGAAACTAATTTATTGCAAACATTTAAAGAAAAAAAAATTAGTTGAAATTTAAAGAAAAGGTTTTGTTGTGTCCACACTAGGGTTATGACTTTTTAATTTTTTGTCATAAATATTGTTTCCTGTATCATCAATCGATGAACTTTTGCTTGAAAACAATAATTCTTCAGAATTAAAAAAAAATGTCACCCCGAAAGCAAATATAGTATATTAGTTACAGGTTTATTTTAAGCAATAAGTAAAACAATTAAAACAATAATAGAGTAAATGTATAATATTGTATTTGTATAATTAATATGTATTGTATAGGTATAATGTTGTATAATATAATATATGTTTATGTATAATAATTGGGAAATAAACATGCAAATTTCTATTTATTTTATTAATTTTTTATTTTTTATTTTGGGGTGAAGTTTTTTCAAAATATATCGAAACAATTGTTATTTTCATTGTCAGGGGGCAAAAGTTCATCGATTTATGATACAGGAACATGAGGTTATAAAAATGTCATAACCCTAGTCCACACTTTATTCTACACTACACACTTTATAATAATAATAATAATAATAATAATAATAATAATAACAATAATCGTCCACGTACAATTATTATTATTATTATTATTATTATTAGCACGCACAGCAACAATTAAATAAAGTAATGTATTGTATATAACGTGGTATTGGAACGCTTTTAAAAATAAACCTCGAAAGTGGAAAGCATTATTTTAAAAGATGTCAATTAAATGTGAATATAAATCGGTATACGAATTGTTAACAGTTAATCTCGTTCCTGCCCCGAGCCCCTGACCCATTCTCCCATACCAAGTTACCAACTACTTTTGTACGCGAAGAAATAAAATATTTTAAAGTGAATCTCGGCAAATTCATTTCAATTTGCCCGAATGCATTGCTTCAGTATTTTTTTTCTTTTCAAGGCACTTCGACACAAAATTGAGAATTTATTTTTCGCTCGCTAAATTAGACTGACGAAATATTTTTTTTTTTTTAATATTTGTTTTTATTTTACTTTCTTATATTAATTATTTTAAGAGAATATATCTTAGGAATGCAAAAAAAAAGTTTGCTTAATGCGCTAATATACTGTATCTTCAAAATTTTGGCTGACAGTATATTCTGAAAGGGAAATCATTTTCTCAAGCACGCATGCACACACACACACACACACACACCACACACACATACACACACACATATATATATATATATATATATATATATATATATATATATTATATATATATATATACAGGGCGTCCCAAACAAATGTATACACACTTTAAATACTTATAAAGGCAGTGTTTATTAAAATACATTTCATTTTCAAAATGTAATAGAATCTACAGACATTATTTAATTGTTTTGTCAACGCCTGTTTTCAAACTGACGTCCGTTCTGGTCCAGGCACTGCTGATAACGCGAAGCAATGGAATCGCAAACATCACGAAACATTTCGTTTGGTATTTGTGTGCATTCTCGTTCAATGGCTGCTCTCAATTCAGCGACTGTTGCAGGTTTTATAGCGTAGACTTTGTCTTTTAAGTATCCCCATAAAAAAAAGTCTAGTGGTGTGAGGTCTGGTGAACGCGGAGGGTATTCTACGAAACCCCTTCGTCCAATCCACATTCACATCGTGCCAAGTACCACTCTCAATACTCCACTCTTCGGTCAGGATCATCTTCATTAATAGCATGGACTAATCTTGGAATGTAACTTTTCCATTGACAGCGCTTCAAAATGCGTTGGACAGACGATTCTGAAATTCCTACCTCACGACTCGCTTGCCTCACAGATTTTCTTGGACTTTGGTGGTACGTTTCCAGTACTCTTTCTTGCTTTGTGGGGCTTGTCGATGTCCGTGGTCTTCCGGAACGCTTCTTGTGGACATTCTGAACAGTTCCATCTGCTTCAAACTTATCTCTAATTCGAGTGATGGTAAGTCGCGTTGGTGGATCTGTTTGAAACTCCCTCCTAAACTGTCTTTGCACTTCAATTGCGTTTTCACACTTCCAGTAGCATTTTAGAATGAATTTCCTTTGTTCAAAGCTTAGTCTGACTGCCATTATTAATTCTAATGGGTTTAACTTGGAAAGAAAGAAACATCAATTGAGCTATCAGCTGTTAAAGTGTGTATACATGTTTTTGGGACGCCCTGTATATAATATATATATATATATAATATATATATATATATATATATATAATATATATATATATATATATATATATATATATACTGTATATACTTCGAATCGAATGTATGTAAAAATGATAGAGAAAAAATAAAAGTAATCCTAACCAACATTCAGGGACTTAAATCAAATCATTCCCCGGACAAAGTTTCATACCTCAAAGGACTCATGCAAGAAACCGGAGCAGACTTTTTATGCCTCACGGAAACCCCTCTAAAGGACTGTTAGGCGAAGTGTGAACACTGAGTTCTGTAGTGATAAAAAAGAAATACAAATTGACAACTATAACGTCCTCCGGGCCGACAGAACGGTGAGACGTAAAGGAGGATGTGCTATTTACACACGCGAAAGCCATGTGGCAGAAATGACTATAAGTACCTCAAACAGCTACGTAGAATGTGGAGCAGCAAAAGCTGAAAAATTAAATATGATGCTAATTGTAATGTACAGACCCCCGAACACGCCAACCTCAAAATTCTCAGATTCCATTACAGAGGTAAGAAACTGGGTAAAAGATCTACATTCTCCAACCCCAAATATTTTTCTCTGTGGTGATTTTAATTTTCCATTCATGAAATACAGGGTGTCTCAAAAGTCACTATCTATTTCGGTGACATTAGATGTTTTTTTTAAAAAATGCTATGCTGGCATAAAGATATGTACTTCTGGTGCAAATTTGTGTATTTAAAAAAAGTTAATTGGTTTATTTCGAATTTTGTGTAATTTATAAATTTATCTTGACATGCTTGAACAATTCCTCGAACCTCAACTTCTTACAGATGGCATTCTTGACATAAGTTTTTCAGCAGGATGAAGCACCGTGCCATTATGCAATAATTGTACGTGATGATCTTGACAGACGCTTCCCCGGTCGCTGGATTGGTCGTGGAGGAACACAACCATGGGCAGCACTTTCACCCGATTTAACACCATTAGATTTTTTCGCCTGGGGTTTCATTAAGTCTAAGGTGTACACTGGTAGAAGAATTAGTGATGTAGCCGAACTTCGAAATCGTATTACCGATGCAGTTCAGAAAATAACACCTCAAATGCTGGAAAGTGTGTTCCGGGAAACAACTTATCGCTTTGAGCTCTGTAGAGACACTGATGGTCGCCATGTGGAGACAGATAAATAAATAGCACTAATTCTTTGTGGCACTTACTTTGAAATAAATATATTTTTCATGTCTTAAACCAGTTTTTTGTAATTCCCATTATTTTTCAAAATAGATAGTGACTTTTGAGACACCCTGTATAAAAGGATAGAAAAAAATATTTGTATACACCAGGACAAGTGGGGCACACGGGAAGACCAGGGGGAGGTAAAAATGCTACTAGCTCTAGCTGATGAATTTATGTTAACGCAAGAAATAACAGAAAACACAAAAAAACAACTGCCTAGATTTGGTATTCACAAACAACAGCAACCTAATTGATAATGTAGAAATATTACCAACCATAATATCGGATCACAACATTATTGAAATAACAACCAATATAAAAGCAACAAGAAAGGAAAGAACACGAACAACAGAAAGAAGCAAATTCGAAATTTTTAATTTTCACTCCAAAGCTATAAACTGGGAAGATGTTGCATCCAGCATGTAAGTAATAGATTGGAAATTCATCTTCGAGGCCAAGACATCGGAAGAGATGCTAACGACGTAAGAGAGAAGACGCTGGAAATTGTGGAAAGACATGTCCCAAAAATACAACAAAGGGGAAAGAGAAGCAGGTTCGAGAGACAAAAGAGGTCATTGTTCCGAAAGAGTAAAAGAGTGACTGCAAAATTGAGAAACTGTAAAGATAACAACATCAGAAAAATATTAAATGATAAACTGCAGAGTATCGATTGCGTCATACAGGAACTAATTGAGAAGCATACAGAAACAGAAGGTGACGCTATAGAGGCGATAAAGGTTAACTGAAAGTACTTCTATAATTTTGCAAAAAGGAAGTCGAAAAACCATGCGACTATTGCACCTTTGAAAAACGAAGACAGTGCTTTATCTGATGATCTAACAGAAGTATCCGAAATATTAAGAGCTTAGTACGAATCATCTTTCAGTATCCCAAAAACTAACAAACTGATATGCGATAGAAACGCGTTCTTTGAAGAACTACAAGGGGAAAGTATAACTGATTTCAACTTTACGACAGATGATATTACACAACTCTAGGGCAACTAAAAGCACACTCGGCGGCAGGACTGGACAAATGGAATGCCACACTGCTCAAAAACTGCAATAATACAATCGCTGAGCCCCTATATTGGATATGGAGACGATCACTAGACACGGAAGAAATTCCGGGCATCCTGAAGAGAGCGAGCATAGTCCGAATATATAAAGGAGGAGATCGATCCAAGGCCAAAAACTATTGGCCAGTGTCGCTTACATCTCCTCATTAAAATATTTGAAAGAATGGTTAGAGAAAAAATCTTTGGCTTTTAGGAAACTTAGAAAAAATTAAATGATAACCAACATGGATTCCGGTCAGGCAGATCATGCCTATCACAACTAATGGAACACTACAACTTTATTGATGCACTGGAAAGTAATGAAAATATGATGTAATATACACAGACTTTGCCAAAGCGTTCGACAAGTGTGACCATGGAATCATAATACATAAACTGAAATATATAGGAAAAACAGGAAAAGTAGGGAAATGGATATATAATTTCCTTAGTGAGCGGCGGCAAGTCGTTACAGTACAAGGATTATCTTCATCAGAATCAGAGGTCCTCAGCTCAGTACCACAATGAACAGTATTAGCTCCACTACTCTTCATAATCATGCTAACTGACATAGATGAGGACGTTACCAGAGACAGCACAGTAACATCCTTTGCCGATGACACAAAGATCAGTAGAAAAATAAGAAACCCAGAAGATATAGGATCTCTACAAACAGACATGAACAGAATCTACAAGTGGACGGAAGACAGCAATATGAAGTTTAACACGAATAAATTTCAGCTGTTACAGTACGGAAAAAGAGAAGACCTAAAATCCATGGAATATTATACCCCAGATGGACAGGAAATTCAGAGAAACTCTAAAGCAAAAGACTTAGGGGTTGTAATGACTGATGATGCAAAATTTGAAACGCACAAAATAAGATAGCAGTAAACAGAGCAAAGAGAGTAACTTGGCAGATACTGAGAACATTTAAACGAAGAGATAGGAATATAATGATTCCTCTACTGAAAACACTGATCATACCCAAACTGAAATACTGCTCGGTCCTAACATGCCATATAGAAAAGAAGACATTAGACAACTAGAAGGGATTCAGAGACGCTTCACAGCCAAGATCAATGGATGCAAAGAACTAAACTACTGGGAAAGGTTACACGAATTAAAACTATATTCACCGGAAAGGAGGAGAGAGAGATACACCATTATTTACACTTGGAAAATAATGGAGAAACTAATCCCTAATCTTACTCTGAACCCTGTAACTCCAACAGTGGAAAGTAGAAAAGGAAGACTGTGTCGTGTTCCCAAATTAAAGGCTAGACAGGGAACATCCTCAACCCTGAAAGAAGATAGTTTTGTTATGAGAGGACCAAAACTGTTTAATCAGCTGCCCAAAGACCTAAGAAACACGAGTGGTGTTGCAGTGGACATCTTCAAAAGAAGATTAGACGCCTGGCTCAGAAGAATCCCCGATGAACCGGGCGTACCTAGCTATGTGAGGTGGAGACTGGAGAGTAGTGATGTAGCGGATGTCATTTTTTTCACATCCGCGGATGCGGATGCGGGTGAGGATGTTTGATTTCAACATCCGCGGATGCGGATGCGGATGTCTACATTTTCGTTATTTTTTAGGATATATTCGAGATTTGTTGTGTTTAACGTATATAATAAGTTATTATATAGAGAGAGCTGTAGCTATAATGTAGTATAATTGATTAATTGTACAATAATTGCTGTACTTTTCTCTGAACATAAAATAATATCAAGCATCTAACTAATATAGAAATCAATTAGTGAATTCGTCTGCAAATAAATTCGTTATATTTTGTTGAGTTTCAGCCACAATTAGAAACCATAATTGTGTTACCAGGATGCGGGACGTGAACCCAACTCAAATGCACCCCACCGACCTCTTTCCCCAACCTCCACCCTTATAGAAAGATCTTTAATTAGCTTGATAACTATTTATATTAAGTTTAAAGTTTTATTAGGCATATTTATAAATGAGTAATTAAAATAAAGTAAACTAAGATGTCCATCGTTTAATGTTCAAACTTAATTATAGGAAGGTTATGCTTAAGGAACATTAATTTTTCTGCCTTTTCTGCTGCCAGTCTGTTTCTCTTTTCATCATATATTAATCCAGCACTGCTAAATAATCTCTCGCTTGGTACGTTTGTTGGAGGACAGGCTAAATGTTTCCTTGCAAGTTTACTCAAGTATGGATAGATATTCTGCGTATTTTTCCACCAACTAATAGGATTGTCACATGCAGCCAGGCGTTTTTCTTGGTGATAGCTCTCGATCATTTTTACTACATCTTTTGACATCGCGTAAGTCTCGTCATTGCTGCTTGACTCAAGAAACTGAGAGACAGATTCTGTGATAGATTTGCTTGTTGAAGGTGTTGGTTCTGTCACTGAAACTTTTATTCTTTTGGTGGGTGGCGAAGCGACAGATTCAAGAGATTGAAGCTCTTCAACTGCTTTTCCAAGTGATGATTTAACTCGTTCTAATATACTAGGTGAAAATAACTTAGCTTTGTAACGTGGATCTAAGTAGGTTGCAAGAGAGTAACTTCATACAAGAACAGCCTCTCGTCTTGTCGCTTGCATCACTTTTGCGCACAATGAACTAGTTCTATTAATATAGTAGAATTTGATAATTTCCGCTTATTAATGACATTTTATCTCAACGGTCCACATCCGCACGACATCCGCAATCCAAAGTGCGGATGTGGGTGCGGATGCGGATGCGAGAAAATATGCGGATGTTCCGCGGATGCGGATGCGGATGTGACCTACATCACTACTGGAGAGTACAAGAAACCAACTCGCTACTTCACCAGCTCAACTCGAGACGAGGGGCGACAAGCTTGACCTTCGTGAAATGAAGAATTATCGCGCGGAACTGATTTTTTTTAATCCATATAGCTAATCTAACCTAACCTCAGTATCATCGAACCGAGAAAAGCGTGATAAGTGTTTCGGACGCAATTAACAGCTCTAAGGTTTTGTTAAGCCAGTAGGGTGTGTCAGTTTTAGTAAAGTCAACAATTCAAAAACTACTAATGCTCAAATAATGTCATATTATCTAGCAAACTTAGAAATATCTTTAGTGTTGTTTAAAAAAGCCATTTACCTACTTTTATTTGACCATAAAGGTTTGAAATATAACCTAAATATGAGTGTAGCATCGTATATCAATGTGCCATTGATATGTGTGGTCAACTTTGGTTATTTTTGGTGTGCAGTATGGTTTTTAAGTTTCACATAGTCACAAATGCTGGAGTTTTGATTGTGAATGCATGTGTTTTCCCTCCTTTTTGACAATTTTGGTTACTTCGTAATGTAAATATTGTGGAATTCAAATTATTGGAAATGTTATGTGACCCAAACTTTCTGTATATTTTGATATGATAGATATATGAAATTGTCATTACTTTGAATAATTAAGTCTTGTACCTATAACAACACAACCTTTTATCTGAGCTTATAGGATAGGAAGATATTAAGAATTTCAATTAACTTAATTTTATGTAATCATAATCAGTAGGCCTGTCCAAATTTCAATGACATTTCTTTTGTTCACAGGTCCACAGGATGAGTCAGAAAGAAATAAGAACCCGAAGCAAATCAAGTTGTCACCTAATTCATTTGGTGGGGACTGGGAGGGAACTTCCCATTGCTGAGCTGCCCACAGCCAGAGATCTGCTGAGTCATAGTTTGTTGAGGAGAGAGATGAGTGAGGAAGACAGGAGGAATTACCCAGTTAATGACCTGATTAACAACGGCATTGTTCCAGGGCTATTGGCTCAGTGGAGAAAGGCCAACGCTCTATTCACAGGACCTGTAATCAACACTTGAGGTCAGGATCAGGGCTAAAGTGAAGGCACTGTGGGATGAGGCAGTGAAGGTGTCCATTGGCAATGTGGAGCTAGAGGTCAAAGATAGGTTCGTGATGAAACTGGACAAATTGGTGGACATCCTGACCTGTCACTGTGTGATCAGGAGCTGCAGTGAGCTTGGATGCAACCCTGTCTGCAACAGTGAGGTTCACATTGACCAGGAGCGAGCAGAAGATACCAGTGCCTTCATTAAAGGTCAGAGAGAAAAGGTGGACAGTGTGGGGGCACACTAGATGGGTCTACCTGATCACCCTGAGACCAGGAGACAGGAAGCAGTGCTGCAGAGACAGAAGAGGAAAAGGAAGGCCGAGGAGAAGAGGAGGAGGAATGCAGAGGAGTCAGCCAAGAAAGAAGAGGAGTTGAGGGAGGAGTCACTTCTGGAGATGGAGTTGGAGGAGACTGGAGATATACTGGAGGAGGCAGGGAGGAGAGAGGAAGAGAGGAGAACGAAGACTTCATACCAGAGGCTGCGACAACTTCTTCCTTGCCTGTGGCTAAGAAGAAGAAATACAGCACTGAAGATATCACCAACATAGCTCTGGCTAGCTTGAGACATCACACTGGGCTGAGAGAGACTGCAGAGATTGCCACTGCTGCCTGGATTGATGCTGGTCTTATCACAGAGTTTGACACAGCACTGGTGATTGACCACAACAAGGTGAGGAGGGCTCAGGAGAGACTGACTAAGGAGCTGGTCACGAAGTTTGATGAAGAGATTAGGGAAAATAGCATCACCTGTATCTTCTTTGATGGGAAAAGAGATGACACCAAAGTGATGATGGAAGCTGAGGGCAGTGACAGGCAGTTTCCTGGCCTCATTAAGGAAGAACACTACAGTAGGGTGTATCGAATTTTTCAACTTTCAAATTCCAAATATGAGGGGTGCTAAAAAGTTGCAGCATGACTTAGGAATTCTAAAGATATTTTTGTTAATTTAATATAATTTAGTTTTGCTTGGTAAGAAGCTACATAAAAATAGTGACTTTTTTGACTTTTTTGTGGAATTATATAATAATTATATATTAATAATTATATATGCTGTATATATAATGCACTGCTGTTTTTGCTTATTTCACAGGTTGAAACATATTCATCAGTGTGCTGAAGATTACTTGTCCGTCAGTGCTACCATCCTAACCAGTGGGAATTGACCTACAATGGCTTCTAAAAGGAGGACAAGACTGGGGACATTCACACATATGAGCAACCTAATTGGAACTGGTAGAGAGTTGTTGCCCTCTGAACTCCCAACTCTGCGAGACGTTCTGAAATATGGGCTACTGCTAAGAGAACAAAGTGGTGAGGATGTGAGAAACTACCCAGCACCAGTCTTGCAAAGGACATTTACCCTAAAGTGCTTGAAAAGTGGGAACGAGCAAACAGTTCTTTTGTAGCCCCCGTTGTAAAGTCACGAGTCACAATCTTAAACAAGATCCAAGAGAGCTGGGAGCAGGCCAAAAACATATCTCTTGGGAGAGGAAAGCTACATGTCAAATAGGCTTTCATTGCAAAACTTGACAAGCTTTTTGACATCCTCAGTTGCAAGTGTAAAATTGTTCTCTGCTCTGAATTTGGCTGCCTTGCAGATGTTGGTTGCAAAAACGAAACTCACATTAACTGTACATGCCCTAGGGAGATGAAGATCCATGTGAAGGAACTTGCTTTCATTAAAGGTCAGAGAGACAAGTCTGGTTCTATTGGACCACATCAGATTGGCTTGCCAGATCAACCTGAGCACAACAGACAAGTCAAAAAGCAGAAGCGGCAAGAAGACGAAAGAAGAAGGCTTGCTGAATATAAGCAGACAAGTAAGCAGGATGTTTCAATGCCATCAAATGAAATAATTTTCTCTGATGATGAAAATGAAGAACAACTAGCTGATGCTCAAGATGGAAAGGATGGAAGTTATGAAGTGACATTAGAAATACCAAGCACGTCTTCAACTTCCAATAAAAAGCCAGAGTACAACACATTAGAAATACCTAATGTTGCTATGCATAGCATCAGATATGGTGTTGGCCTGCGTGCCACAGCTGCCATCACCACTGCTGCCTTTATGGATGCTGGCTTGATCACTGAAGAAGACAAGAGACTTGTAGTTGATCACAATAAAGTCAAGAGGGCCCAAGAAAAAGTTATGAGATCCCTGGATCAGGAATTTGATGATCTTTGTAAGAAGGGTGAAATTGACTGCATCTTCTTTGACGGCCGTCAAGATACAACTAAAGTTATGCTGAAAGCAGACAATTCAGATCGTCAGTTCCCCAGCATCATCAAAGAAGAGCGTTATTCTGTGTGCAGTGAGCCAGGTAGAAGATATCTCTGCCACTTCACTCCTGAGAAAGGCTCAACGAGAAAAAAACCTGCTGAAGTTATTGCTGATAATCTTGTAGATTTCATGAAGAAGAAGGGCATTGATAAAAGCCTGCAGGCCATAGGAGGTGATTCTACAAATGTTAACACTGGCTGGGAGGGTGGTTCCATGCACTGGGTAGAGGTCAAGCTTTGCCGTAAGCTGATCTGGTTGGTTTGTGCCCTCCACACTAACGAGTTACCCCTGCGACACTTGATCACAGCACTGGATGGGAAGACCTTGTCTAACAACAAGTGGACAGGTAACATTGGCAAGATGCTAGACACTGCAACCGAACTTGAAATTGATCCTTCATTCACCAAACTCTCAATTGGAGAGCCTCTTACTTCACTGAGTGACAATGTCGTAAAGGATCTCTCTACTGATCAAGCGTACGGGTATAGGATCACACAGGCCATAAGGACAGGAGAACTTCCCACAGATCTGGCCCTTCTTGAAATTGGTCCAGTGAGCCATTCAAGGTGGTTGACAACAGCAAACAGGCTTTGTCGCATATGGGTTTCAAAACATGGCCTTAAAGGCAAAACCCTCAACAACTTAAGACTGATAGTGGAATACATTGTTGGTGTGTACTACCCCTGTTGGTTCAACATCAAAGTAAAACACTCTTGGGTGGAAGGCCCACGCCACATCTTGTTTCAGCTGCGGCTAGTTAGGCTGCAAAAGAAGGCTGTAGTGGATGCTGTTTTGCCAACCATCAAGCGCTCAGCATGGTATGCATTCAGCGAAATGATAATCCAGACACTCTTGTGCTCAGATGACAGTGAGGAGAGGAGAGCTGGTGTCCAAAAGATTGTTGACATGAGGGGTGGAGATGATGACACACTTGGAGATCTTTCTGTACGTCCCAGGAAGACACCTTCCATCAACCCCAGTGCTTCTTCCGTGTTGGAGCTGACAGACTGGTCTGACGGGGTATTTGAACCTCCTTTGACATGTAAACTGACTACAGCGGAAGCAAAGAAGTTCTTTGACAAGCCTATGCAAGTTCCACAGTGGCCCTGCCATGCTCAGTCAATAGAGAGGTGTGTGAAACAAGTCACAGAGGCAGCAGGCAGGGTGTATACACATGAGAAACGTGAGGGCTATATCAGAGGCCAAGAAGCAAGTCGGCGGCTGATGTCCAAGAACGAATCAAAGCAAGACTTGATGAAACTTGTTGTTTAAATATTTTTTTTTACGGATGTCATTACTTTCTAATGTTGTTTTATGATTACAAGGATATGTTTTATGATTACTAGGATATGTTTTATGCAGAGAAACTAAAATTTTTATAGCATTACCTGACATTTTGAGAAGCTAAAATTAATAAATGTTGTTTTCCGAGAGCAATTTATGTGCTTTTTAATCAAACGTAGATTTACCAAGCTAAGTGTTGAGCAATCACAAAAATAATAGCAGATTTGAATTCTTCACATCCAAAATCATATTTTTAAAACCCCTCAGTGAAGGAATTGGCAAAAATTAATTTTCACCTCCCAAATTGACAGTGTGCAATGAACCAGGTGGGAAATATTTGTGGTATTTTGTACCAGAGGAAGCTGCAGAGGAGAGAAGTCACGCTGAGGTGATTGCTGATCATCTTGTGAACTGGCTAAGAGAGAGAGGAGCAGACCAGACCCTTTTGGCCATAGGAGGTGACAGTACTAATGTGAATATTGGCTGGGAGGGAGGAGTAATGCATTATGTGGAGGCCAAGCTTAGCAGGAAGTTGGTGTGGATTGTCTGTGACTTGCACACTGGGGAGCTGAGTCTCAGACACCTGGTGACTGCACTGGATGGCAAGACATTGAGCAACAACAAGTGGTCTGGGCCACTAGGGAAGATGTTAGACACTGCCACTGAGCTGGATATGAACCCAAACTTCACGAGGATCACTGTTGGTCCTCCTCTACCCCATCTCAGTCAGGAGGTAGTCAAGGACCTCAGCACAGACCAATCGTATGGCTACAGAATCATCACTGCCATCAGATCGGGAGAGGTACCTCAGAGTCTAGCTCTCCTGGAGATTGGGCCAGTCTGTCACAGTAGGTGGGTCACCACGGCTCTAAGGTTCTGCAGATTGTGGATTCCCAAACATGGGTTGAAGGGTAGGAACCTGAAGAATCTGAGGATAATTGTGGAATTCATAGTGGGAGTCTACATGCGAAACTGGTTCAACATCAAGTTAAATCACAGCTGGGTGGAGGGTCCCAGGCATGTACTGTACCAGCTGGAGCTGCTCAGAAGTCAGAAGAAGGAGGTGATAGGAATAGTGATGCCTACAGTGAAGAGATCAGCCTGGTGTGCACACTCTGAGGCTGTGCTCCAGGTCATGCTGTGCAGTGAGATGGAGGAGGAGAGGAGGGAGGCAGTGAAGAGGATACTGGAAATCAGAGGTGGAGATGAGGACACACAGGTTGGAGACTGCAGTGTCAGACCCAGGAAGACTCCTGACATCAACCCAGATGCCACCAAACTCTCGGAGCTTACTGACTGGTACTCTGGCGTGACTGAGCTTCCTCTGACCTGCTCCCTCACCACTGCTGCAATCAAGGAGTTTCTGGATAGTCCAATGGAAGTTTCTGCATGGCCCTCACACACACAGTCAGTAGAGAGGTGTGTAAGGATGACAACTGAAGCAGCACAACATGTTTACTCACAAGAGAGGAGGGAGGCGTACATCAGTGGCCAGGTGGCCAGTAGGGAGCTCATGTCCAGGAACAAGAGCAAGGCAGACATGGCATCCTTGGCAAAGTTCAAGAAACCTATCTATATTTCTAAGTTTTAATATTGAAATACAATCAAAATGTCTTTAGTTGTATGTAATGTATGTAAAATGTAGTGTGTTTTGCTGTTGTGGCGGTTACACGTGTTTCGATCGAAGTCCGAATAAAAGCGATATTACAGTAAAAATCCTGCAGCTAATCAGTTTTAAACGGTGCCGATATTGTGAGTTAATTGATAGTGCATAGCGGTATTTCTTTTTAAAAAAGTAAAAATCGCGGCGTATACCAAAAAAGTGAATAAAATCAAAGTGAATTAATATATACAGCATTTGTTTTTGTTATTTTTCCGAGTCTCTTTGTGAGGAAAGTTTTGTTTTTTGAAGTGCCCGCAAATATCCCCCCATTATCCCCTGCAGCCACAGTCGAGAGGACCAATCAGTGAGAAGTATATAGCTTGCCACATCCCCTACCCTGGAGTAACGGAAAATTCTTTCCCTCACACAGCTTGAGTCATCCCCCACCCAATACCTCCCATAATACCCCCTTTTTGAGTCACTTCACCAACATGGAAATTAATGCATACATGCAACTCTGTGGTATCTGTAAAGCTGCAACAGCTGAGACAGAGGCGATGAGGTGCGATTTTTGTCAGCTACTTTTTGATTTTAAATGCCTAGAATGGGGAGATGAAAAAATCTCCCTTATAACGAACGCAAAGCAGTTTAATGGAATAAAATTTATCTGCGAGAACTGCTTGACCGAATTAAACACTTTTACGGTATTTAAAGCAGAAAGAGACTACGAGAAGAGAATGAAAGAGGAAAGTGGAAACAAAGAACAGTGAAAAACGGAAGAAACGGAGAAAGGCGAAATAGAAAGAATTCAAATTCAAATACCGACACAAAATGAGGCCGAAAACACACAGGCGACAAAGAGCGTAAAGACAACACACAGCATAAGGGCAACGAAGGACACAAACACAACTAGCACAAATAGCACAAATAGGACAAGACAAGAGGGCAGTCAAGTAGACGAAGTAAAACTGTCCCCCAATAAGGAGCAAAAAACAAAAGCCAAGAGTAAATATGGGGAAGGAATTATATGCAGGTATTATATAAAAGATAATTGCAGATTTAAAAGAGGACAATGTATATATGAACATCCCCCAATATGCAATTTCTTCTATAATAATGGTCATTGTAAATTTGGAGACGGATGTAAATTCTACCACCCGGACATTTGCAGAACTTACGCAAAATACGGAACCTGCAAATTCGGGAATAAATGCTACTATCAACATCTCCCGACGGACTCAACGAACAAAGGAAAAAGTTTAAATGACAATAGGAATAAAAATAACAATAGGAACAACAATAGGAACACAATAAGCGAACAAGAAAATTTTTTCAACATCTCGGACACCTTACGAATGCTAAATGTCATCCACATGCAGTTGACACAGCTGGAAACCCCCGAGCCAAATCGCTACTGGGCAAGAAGCTACCAATACAAATAGGAGGAAACGGATCTCTTTCGGAGGATCATAGAGCAACGAATCAAGCGATATCGAAGGAAAACGAACTTGAAATGCACAAGGGGCAACGAAAAACAGAGAACATAAAAAGTGTCCTGGCTAATATTCAAGGAATAAGACCAAACCAATCACTCAATAAGGTTTCGTACCTGAAAGGATTTATGGACGAAACAAGGGCGGACATCGCATGCCTCACAGAAACTCATCTTAAAGATTGCCAAGGAAATTGTGAAAACTGCGAACATTGTATTGATAAGAAAGAGATAAATATAGAGGGCTTCAACTTACTAAGAGCGGATAGAACGACGAGACGGAAAGGTGGCTGTGCTATATATGTACAGGAAGGTCATATGACAGAGACGATAATAAGTAAATCAAACAGCTATGTGGAACTCCTAGCAGTGAAAATAGAAAAACTAAACTTGATAGTAATAGTCATCTATAGACCTCCAAGCACCCCAACCGAAAAATTCTCGGAGGCCATTGATAATATTAGAAAGCTAATAAAGGCCATAAACCCTCCATCCCCCAATATAATGATCTGCGGAGACTTTAACTTCCCATTTATAAAATACAAAAAGGTGAATAGGAAATATATATTCACCAGGACAAGGGGGGCACAAGAGAAGATCAGGAACAAGCAAAAATGTTGATGGCTCTCACAAACGAGTTTATGCTGACACAGGAGATAACAGAAAATACCAGAAAAAAAACTGCCTGGATCTGGTATTCACGAATAACACGAACTTGATTGCTGATATAAAATAACCCCAACCATTATCTCAGACCACAACTTAATCGAGATATCAACAAATATGATGGCAGCATTAGAAGACAATACACATATTGTGGAAAGAAGTAAATTCGGGGCCTTTAACTTAAACTCGAAGACTATAAATTGGGAAGCAATCAGATCGCACATGGCCCAAATAGAATGGAGAACAATTTTCGAGAATAAAACAACTGAAGAAATGCTAACAACCTTGGAGGAAAAAACGCTGAGAATTTTAGAAAAATATGCTCCGATATCACAGCCAAAAGGAAAGAGGAACTGGCTAGAAAGGCAAAAGAGAAGACTATTCCGCAAAAGAAAGAGAGTGGAAGCGAAGTTAGGAAACTGCGGAGATAATGGCAGGAAAACAATAAAAGAAAAACTGGAGGGTATCGATAGGGAAATACAAGCCCTGATTAAGGACCATACAGAGAGGGAAGAGGAAAAGGCGGTAGAAGCAATAAAGGAAAATCCAAAATACTTCTATAGCTATGCAAAAAGGAAAACAAAAACGCGCGCCGCTATTGGGCCCTTAAGGACGGGAAATAATGAACTAACCGACGATCCAAAAGAAATATCTGATACACTGAGAGCTCAATATGAATCAGTTTTCAGTACCCCAAAAAGTGACAAAACGATACCTGACATAAATGCATTCTTTGAAGAGGAATTGCAATGAGAGTATATAACAGACTTTGAGTTTACACCAGAAGATGTAAAAATGAAATAGCTACACCTTTATACTGGATATGGAGAAGATCCCTAGACACTGGGGAAATACCGAGCATCTTGAAAAGAGCAAACATTGTCCCTATATATAAAGGAGGGGACAGATCTCAAGCAAAGAACTATAGACCAGTGTCATTAACGTCCCACCTCACCAAAGTATTTAAAAGAATAGTTAGAGAGAAAATTTATGATTTCCTGGAGACACGGGAAAGATTCAACGAAAATCAGCATGGATTCCGATCAGGTAGATCATGCCTATCACAACTAATAGAGCACTACAACAATATCCTAGATGCATTGGAAGGCAATGACAACTACGATGTTATATACACAGATTTTGCTAAAGCTTTCGATAAATGTGACCATGGTATAATAGCACATAAAATTAAAGACATGGGAATAACAGGCAAAGTGGGAAAATGGATCTACAACTTCCTTAGAGATCGTCTGCAGGTCGTCAAAATTCAAGGGCCACGAACAAAATATACAAATGGTCAGAAGACAACAACATGTCATTCAACGCCGAGAAATTTCAGCTCTTGAGATATGGTAGAAAAGAAGAAATTAAACAGACTGCATATTATGCTCCAGATAGACAGGAAATTCAGAGAAGCACGAAAGCGATTGATCTCGGGATAATAATGACAGATGATGCGAAATTCGAAACACAAAATCAGATAGCGATAAATAAAGCAAAAAGAGTCGCCGGACAGGTACTAAGAACGTTCAAAAGAAGGGACAGGACAGTAATGATTCCCCTGCTAAAAACACTGATTTACCAAAACTTGAATACTGCTCAGTTTTGACGTCCCCATATAAAAAGGAAGAAACTGTTGGTTTTCGTCGTCGTCGTCGTTGGGCCTAGGCAAGCTACGGCTTGGGACCGTAGCGCATGTATCCGGTATACGTTAACCTGGATGATGTAGCCATAAGCACTGCCGCTGGTTAAGTGCCAATCAGTGATTATCTCACTAGCCGTATTGAGTCCGTTAGGCGAAACTGCGACAGTACCAAGGATGGAAAATAACGGGTGGGGCACGGGAATCAAGTGTTTTTTGAATAGCTAGTAATCGGCCATTAGGAATGGGAGGGGCGTGCGGTAGGTAGCATTCCATTTCTGGGTTCATAGCATTTAACTTTAACTAACACTCACCTTTATCTTTCAGGTGCCATCATGGAGCAGTGGACGTTAGAACACCGCATGTTCGCGTATGATCATTTTGTTAGGAGTGGCGAGTCAGTGACAGCAGTTCAGCGTGCGTTTCGCCGCAGATTCAACATTCATCGAAATGACTCTGTTCCCGCTCGTGACACAATCTTACGTTGGGTTAACAATCTTCGAACAGGAGGCTCAATAATGAAAACAAAACCGAAGGGGCCGCAACGCACTGTGCGTACTCCAGAGAACGTTGAAAGGGTCAGACAAGCGATGTTGCAAAGCCCAGGCCGCTCTGCTCGGAGACATTCAGCTGCACTTGGAATCAGCAATCGTACTGTTAGACGGATTTTGCATGAAGAATTACATTTTCACCCATACAAGTTAGCGATGGTGCAGGAATTGAATGTAAACGATTGCCCCCAACGACTGAATTTTGCACAGGAAATGCTTGCACTTTATGAGCAGAATGAAAACATGATGGTGGTAATGAGTGATGAAGCCCATTTCCACCTTAATGGGGCCGTCAACAATCAAAACTGTCGGTATTGGGCTGCTGAAAATCCGCGACAACTCCATGAAAAACCGCTGCATAGCCCTAAGGTTACAGTTTGGTGCGCGGTGGGAAAGTTTGGCGTCATCGGTCCCTATTTCTTCGAACAAAATGGGGTTACCGTTACCATAACCCCTTGGATTTCTATTATTTATTTGCAAAATGGACATGGTATTAGATTAAAATAATTATTTGAATATAAATAATTAACTGACAATTGTGATATATAATTAATTATGTTTACATACAATAAAATAATACAGTATACATAAAATTAGTATTAATGTGGTTTACAATTGAATTATGATGGGTAACTAATTTAAAATGAATTTATAGCTATTCCGAAATTCAAGACGGTAAAATTAACATTTATCTTGAAACTAAAATAAGAGTATTCACTACACACTCCCCCACCAGAGAGGAAGTTCAAAGAGTTCCGAACGACACAGATTTCCCCTGGACCTTTTTGGTAGCTACATGTACCTCGCTTAAGGTTGATTCCAAAAACGCAGGCTTAAGACGATCGATAGAAACCTTGTCGACCTTGGAACCGCGCTGGATGAGAAATGATTTGCGCGTACGTCGGAGAACTTCATAGGGCCCGTCATATGGACATTGGAGAGGCCGTTTTGGGACAGGTACACGAACGAAAACGTGGGTGCAAGACTGGAGGGCTGGGGAAACAAAGATGTTCTGTTGGCTAGTCAATCGAGGGGGAACAGGCTGAAGGGACTGCATGTGAGAGGAAAGTGTTTGAGCGAATTCCGTAGGATCACATGACTTATCCCCTGCAGTGAAGTAGCCACCTGGTAGCCGCAGTGTTGTTCCATAGACTAGTTCAGCCGCTGTAGTCTTCAGATCACTCTTAAATGCAGAGCGAATACCAAGCAACACGAGTGGAAGCTTATCCATCCAATGGGAGTCTTCGTGACACATAAGGGATGACTTCAGCTGGCGATGGAAGCGTTCGACAAGGCCGTTAGCTTGCGGATGATACGCACAGGTATGCGCATGTACTGTACCCAACAAGCTGGTAAACTTCTTCCAAAGCGAAGACTCAAATTGGCGACCTTGGTCAGTGATGACTTTTGTCGGCAATCCAAATCTTGATACCCATCCATGAGAAAGGCTCTTGCAACAGTGTCCGCTTGGATATCAGGAAGTGGGATGGCTTCAGGCCATCTGGAAAAGCGGTCGAAACAGGTGAGCAGATAACGTTGGCCTTGAATCACTGGAAGAGGGCCAACAATGTCTACATGAATTACCTCAAATCGCTGGGATGGGGGCGGAAATGCGTCAAAGGGGGACCTGATGTGCCTTTGGACTTTGGCACGCTGGCAGGCAAGGCACGTTTTGGTCCAATGTTTGACATCCTTCCGCATCGAGGGCCAAACAAAGCGAGAGGTAACCAGGTGTTGCGAAGCACGGATACCAGGATGGGAGGGCTTATGAAGATCCGTGAAGACTGCTTGTCTGTGACATGGAGGGACATAAGGGCGAATAGCAGCTGTTGATACGTCGCAATAGAGGGGCACAGACAATCCTGGCATACTCATTTTCTTGAGGGAAAGTGAGTGAGTGGAGTCTTCTCTGAGCAGGTCTTGTAGTTCCGTATCCTTATCTTGATCCTGTGCAATAGCATTCCACAGTGTAGAGCTGAGGGTAACAGAAGTAATCTCTATTCTTGAAAGTGCATCCGCTGGAGTGTTCAAGACACCTTTGATGTGGCGGATATCTGTGGTAAATTGCGAGATATAATCGAGTTGCCTGATGACTCTGGGAGAATGGTTACAGCTGTTTTTATTGAAGACAGTGACCAAAGGTTTGTGGTCGGTAAAAACACAAAACTCTCGGCCTTCAAGGAAATGTTGAAAATGCTTCACGTTTAAGTAAATAGCAAGAAGTTCACGTCCGAAAGCACTATAACGCGTTTGGGCTGGCTGCAGCTTTTTCGAGTAGAACGCGATGGGTGCTTGTTGACCGTTAATGGTTTGTTCCAACACCCCACCGATCGCAACATCTGATGCATCGACCGTCAGAGTTAGGGGGGCATCACTGATAGGAAATGACAGAGACAATGCACTATTGATAGCATTTTTGGCATTGTCGAACGCCTGTAAACTATCGCTACACCATACCAATTTCGTTACCTTGCGTTTGTGTGTGATCATAGCGTGTAGAGGAGCAAGAACACTGGCACAGTTTTTAATGAACTTGTGGTAATAATTTACCAAACCTAGAAACCGACGTAACTCACGCTGATTATTTGGCATAGGGTAATTTTTTATCACTGCACACTTGTCCTGAAGGGGGGTAATTCCGTGCTGCGAAATCGTGTGACCAAGAAATTCCAAGGTTGGCTGTGCAAACACACACTTAGATGCATTAATAGTAACACCGTATTGTTCTAAGCGTTGAAAGAGGAGTGAAAGATGTTCCTTATGTTCCTCTTCCGTTGAGCTGGCCACAAGCAAATCATCGATGTAGGCATAAAGAAAGTCTAAGCCTCTGGTGACCTCATCTATAAATCTCTGAAAGGTTTGCGCAGCATTCCGTAGCCCGAACGGCATCTTCACAAATTCGAATAACCCAAATGGTGTACAAACTGCAGTCTTGGGAATATCCGAAGGCTCTACGGGAATGTGGTGGAAAGCCTTAACGAGGTCTATTTCACTGAAGATAGATTTGCCGTGGAGAAGAGAAGTAAAGTCTTGGACATTTGGTACCGGATATCGGTCCGGGATGGTTGTCGAATTCAAAAACCGGTAATCCCCACATGGTCTCCAGTCTCCTGACTTCTTCTGGACCAGGTGTAGGGGAGAGGACCAACTGCTTTTGGAAGGTCTTATTATCCCAAGATCTATCATAAGCTGGAATTCCGATTTGGCAGCTTTCAGTTTGTCCGGGGCAAGACGTCTGGGTTTTGCAAACACAGGGGGACCTTTTGTTGTAATGTGATGGGTAATGGTGTGCTTAATGGTATCACCCATCTGCATCGGTTGAAGAATTCCTGGATATCGCTGGAAAAGGCACTGGTACATGGAATTAGGGGGAACGAGGGAAAGTGCAGAGTTCGAGGCGTCCGGAAGGGCAACCTGTTTGGCAAGAACAGAAAGCAGTGTGGCCTGGTCGCATAAGCGTCGCTTGTCAAGATCCACCAGGAGTTTGAAATGCTGGAGGAAGTCAGCGCCGATTATGGGATGCTGCACTTGAGCACAGATGAAAATCCACTTGAAGGATCGGTGAAGGCCCAAGTTTAGTTCACGCGACTGAGTACCGTACGTGGGTATGCGTGAACCGTTAGCAGCGTATAGAGGCGGAGATTCCGAGTGCGTATGACCAGATTTTTGAGGGAACACTGACTGACGCTCCGGTATCGACCAAGAAATTGACACCAGAGTTCCTGTCCTTTATGAATAACAGGTTGGCAGTGCGAGTACTAGACGCCATTAGGACTCGCTGCTGGGGTTTTCCGACGAAAAATTGCAAGGGGAGATGCACTTCCTAGCCTTCTTTCCAAATTTAGAGTGGTAGAAGCAGATCTTCCCGGAACTCGAACGATGCCTCTTCGTAAATCTTGACCGAGAATGACTTCTTTGCCGTTGATTTTGTAGCAGAGAACAAACGTGGTTGAGTTGTTGACTTAACTCTTCCACTTTCAACTCCAGTTCCGATTGTGTGTTCACGTTGTTGACCGGAGCTGTGTCAATCTCCACTACTTTGTCGGCAGTTTCTGCTAGCTTATCAACTGGAGTAGCAGGATCCATAGTGGCCAAGACACGCTGAGCTGATGGAGGAAGTTTCTGCAAGAACAACTGTCTAAAGATGTCCTTATCGAAGGTTTGTGCGCGTTCGCCTAGAGCGCACTGCATAGCCCTCAGCATTTGAGTGGGCTTACGGTCTCCAAGTTCTTCTTTGAGATTAACTGATATAGTTTCTCACGCTCGGAGACAGTGGTGCGGCACAGGATGGCAGACTTCAGATCGTTGTATGGGTCCTCACTCGTGGAAGTAGACACGATGACGTCACGGACTTCAGAGATGATGCTCGCTGGTAGAGAGGACAAAACATGATCGTATTTTGTCCTGCTAGCGGTGATCCTTCCCAAGTTGAATTGTGATTCCACTTGGTGGAACCAAATAAATGGATCACCCGGCCAGAAGACGGGGAGCTTTACGCTCAAGTGGGAGATGGCACCAGCGTCGTCAGGCATCTTCTCCTATGCTTGCTGACGTACAAGCAAGACGACAAGTTACCAACGAAGGAGTGGAGGTTGAGACGAGCGCAGGCACAGAGCGCACGGGCAGGGGTGAGGGCAGAGGGCACGAGCGACGTTACAGTCTGGTCCTAGTCGCTCGGGTGAAGGGGGTGATGGGCACGAACGACGTTACAGTCTAGTCCTAGTCGTTCGGGTAAAAGGGGGGAATCCAACTCCGGGGTCACCAATTGTTGGTTTTCGTCGTCGTCGTCGTTGGGCCTAGGCAAGCTACGGCTTGGGACCGTAGCGCATCTATCCGGTATAGGTTAACCTGGATGATGTAGCCATAAGCACTGCCGCTGGTTAAGTGCCAACCAGTGATTATCTCACTAGCCGTATTGAGTCCGTTAGGCGAAACTGCGACAGTACCAAGGATGGAAAATATAACCCTTGGATTTCTATTATTTATATGCAAAATGGACATGGTATTAGATTAAAATAATTATTTGAATATAAATAATTAACTGACAATTGTGATATATAATTAATTATGTTTACATACAATAAAATAATACAGTATACATAAAATTAGTATTAATGTGGTTTACAATTGAATTATGATGGGTAACTAATTTAAAATGAATTTATAGCTATTCCGAAATTCAAGACGGTAAAATTAACATTTATCTTGAAACTAAAATAAGAGTATTCACTACAAAACTAATAAACTAGAAGAAACGCAAAGGCATTTCACAGCCAAGATTGATGGCTGCAAAGAACTCAACTACTGGGAAAGACTACGTAAACTAAATCTGTACTCACTGCCACTGGAAAGAAGAAGAGAGAGGTACATCATAATCTACATATGGAAAATGATCGAAAAACTGGTACCAAACCTAAAACTAAACCCAATTACCATTCAAACAACACTGGAAAATAGGAAAGGCAAAATGTGTAGTGTTCCCAAATTAAAGGCCCGACAAGGGACCTCCTTAACCCTGAAGGAAAATAGCTTGGTTGTCAGGGGGCCAAGACTTTTCAACCATCTTCCTAAGGACCTCAGAAACGTAACGGGGGTCAAAGTTGAAGTCTTCAAGAAAAGACTGGATGCCTGGCTCAGGACAATACCAGATGAGCCGGGCGTGCGTGGCTAGCTATGTACGGTGGAGAGCGCAAGAGAGCAACTCGCTCCTCCACCAGGCCAGACCTAGAGGCGGGGCCACCAGCTTGACCTCCGTGTCAAGAGAGACCAACGCACGAAACAACATAAGGTTCATATATATATATATATATATATATATATATGCAAAATTTGTCACCAGAATTCAAACCTGGCCCCTCTGCATATGCAAAACTGCGCGGTTATGCTTTTATATTTTCATCTTATGGTAGTGTTGGATTAAATGTTGTCCATTTAATCGAGTGCAGAGAATGAGCTACGTAAAATCACCTCTAGGCTCAAAAGCGTTGTGCGTTTCCCTAGGGTGATGAAACGTTGTTAGGTTGTTGACTCTTATCCTGTCGTAACGTAAGGGTCAGTACCTTGGTCTCCGTGTCAGAGGGATCGGGTTCGAATCCCATATGCAAGAATGCGTGGTTGAGTGGTATATATATATACTGTATATATATTATATACAGTGACAGTGGCATTCATAAGTATTAGTACAGAGAAATATTTTGGTTATATTCGTCCTTATTTTTTGCACCATTCATGAAAAGTTTACCGTTGTTTGGAAAAAATTAACAAATAAAAAAAATTAGTTTAATTCCAACATATAATGTAAAATATCAAAGAATTTGAGGAAAATAAAACATTAAAATGCAAAAGTTTTCGTACATTATTTCCAACATTTTTGAATACTTTGTGTGTCCACCTTAAACTTGAAGAATTTTAAATTGTTATCAGAAGTTGGCTCTTTATTGTTAAGAGACTGTTCGCAATTCTGAATTCTAGAATTTTCTCTGTGAATCTTCATGGAAGAGGATGACTACAAGCCATTAGTAAGCAATGGGTCGTCGTGGTAAAGAGCTGTCTACAGATCTTAAGAGCTCTGTTATTGCTGCACACGAGTCTTGAAAGAGTTAGGAAAATAGAAGAACAACTTCGAATTCCATTTACGATGGTTGCTGTAGTTATAAAGAAAGGGAATGGGTTTGGAACAATCAAAACTCTACCAAGGTGTGGACGACCTTGCAAGATTTCAAAACGTACAGCTAGACGGATTGAAAAAATGGCTGCTGCGAATCCACGATTGACTGCAGCTGATATTTGCCAAACATTAAGACTGTCTAAGATCGATGTCCATCCCTCTACTGTACGTCGTACACTGAGAAAGAATGGTCTGCATGGAAAAGTTGCACCATGAAAACCTCTGCTACGAAAAGCCCACAAAGAAGCGCGTTTAAAGTACGCCAAGGATCATCAAAATGATGGATTTGCATTCTGGAAGAAAGTTCTCTGGACAGACGAGACCAAAATTAAATTATTTGTGAACAACGAGCAGCGGCATGTTTGGCGATAATCAAATACTGCATTCGAGGAAAAAACTTCCTTCCTGCGTTAAACATGTTGGTGGTAGTTTGCTTCTTTGGGGATGCTTTAGTGTCTCTGGTCCAGAAAAACTTGTTGTCATCAATAGAATCAGGAATTCGAAGAAATATCAGGAAATTTTAGAAGAAAATGTATTGCCTTCACTTCGGGAGTTGCGAATGGGTCGCAGATGAGTACTGCAACAAGATAATGATCCAAAACATAAAAATAAGAGCACCATGAGATGGCTTCAACAAAAGAATTTCAAGCTTCTGGAGTGGTCCAGTCAAACCCAGATCTCAAATTAATCGAGAATTTATGGATTGATTTGAAAAAAGCTGTCCGCAAGAGAAACCCTTCGAATCTGAATGAATTTTAAAAAATTTTTGTAGAAGAATGAGCTAAAATTTCTACTGAAAGATGTTGAAACGTTGTAGAAAAATACCCAAAACGAATCATTGAAGAGATTCAAACAAAAGGTGGACAGTGGACACAAAAATTCTTAAATAATTTTGAAAGTAAATGTACAAAAACTTTTGCATTTTAATTTTTTTTTATTTTCCTTAAATTCTTTGACGTTTTACATTAATATGTTGGAATTGAACTAATATTTTTATTTGTTAAATCTTTCCAAACGAACTGTAAACTTTTCATAACTATCCTGTGCCCAGTACAAAAGATAATGACGAATATATCTGAAATATTTCTGTACGAATACTTATGAGCGCCGCTGTAGATGTCTAGTGTTATATGAGCATATTTTTTAAATTTTGTTTCTCAGAAATCATTACCAACATCATCTCCAAAAATATTTAAACATCTTTTAATATTATCTCATTGTTTTATAGAACGAAGTTCAAAGTTTGATTTATCATTAATTATTTTTGATAACTTATCTTTATAGTTATTTCTGTTCATAATTCCCACATCTCCTCTGTCTGGTGTTTGTATTATTATGTTTTTTGGTGGGTTCAGGTTCATTATAACCTTTTTATCGTTGGTTAGGGAAATTTTGATAGGAATGTCTTGGCTCTCTCACAACAAAACTATTTTCCTTCAGGGTTGAGCATGTTTCTTGTCTAGCCTTTAATTTGGAAACGCGACACATTCTTCCTTTTCTACTTTCCACTGTTGTTTGTGGGGTTATAGGGTTAAAAAAAATTCTAGAACTCAGAATTGCCAACGGTCTCTAATCAGTAAACAATCAACTACTGCTAAAATCTTCAAGCCTTAGGTGGACACATAAAGTATTAAATAATTTTGGGTACTTTCCTGTTATCCCGGACCCCAGACTTTTTGCCAGTTGCCAGACTTCAATTTTGACAGAATATTTTCGTTAAAACTAACGAAAATATCACAAATTAACCTAACCAATTATCAAGGGCGTACAGTTTACCTAACCGGGCATTCAATTAATCTAATTAGTTGGTAGGGTTAGATTAAATCGTGATATTTTCGTTAGTTTTAACGAAAATATTCTGTGTCAAAATTGAAGTCTGGCAACTGACAAAAAGTCTAGGGTCCGGGATAACAGAAAAGTACCTAATTTTGTAAATAAATTTACAAAAACTTTTACATTTTATTTATTTTTTCTTCATATTCGTTGATGTTTTAGATTATATGTTGGATTTAAACTAATTTTTTTATGTTAAATTTTCCGAAACGAACGGTAAACTATTTATAGCTATCTTACGCTTCGTACAAAAGATAAGGGCGATTGTGACTGAAATATTTCTCTGTACGAATACTTATGACAAATAAGTACAAATAGTAATAATAAAAGTTAAAAAAATAATTAGGTTAAAGATAAAAATACAAGTAATAAAAAAAAAAGCACTCGCAATGTTAAGTAGAGCTACAGACAAACGTTTTCGTACCATGAAGACCAGAGTTGAGATGACACATGGCAGGACTGAGGAAAAGCTTCGTTAACTGGATTGTCAGTTTTTAATTCATTGCATGAAGCACGTTTTGTTTCCTCCAACAGGCTCGAAACATTGTGGTTAGGAAACATGTGCGAATCTGAGTACCTTGGAGACCTGTTATAAAGCAAATTAAGGGTTTCACCAGAACCTTTTTTAAAATTAGCCAACGTTGCTGAGTGTCTTTATCTTCGCTTGTACAGAATCTGAAGTTCCGTATAATCATGTTTTGTTTGCTTTGGCACAGAAGCTTTGATTTTGTTTGCTTATGTCCGAGTAATCACTCGAGTCGATGGTGATAATTTAACTCGAGTACTTAAAATCTTGTATTTGCTCAATTGGTTTACGTTCTATTTTGAAACTGATATTAACTGGCTAATTAATGGTTTTGGAATGGAAATGCATAACATTAGCTTCAGTAACGTTAAAATTTGTCATGGAACTGATTATATAATTCGTAGATATTTAGAAGACAATCCAAACCTTTAACTGAAGAGCTTATTAATACCATATAATCTGCATAAACTAACTTATTAGTCCTCAAGTTATTGATACAACATCCAACGTTTGCCTCATTAAGTGAAGTAATTAAGCCATCAGTATACATATTAAACAGCAGAGGAGAGAGTAAGGAGCCTTGCCTAACTCCGGAAGAGGAACCAAAACCCTCGGAAAATATATTGCTCTATCTAACCATAAAAGTTTGGCGAGTGTACCAAAATTTCCTTATAATTAGAACATATACTGTAGACATAGTAAAATTTCGGTGCTGGTTAAGTGTGCGGTCTACCTACGATTCGGCGGTCTACCTTTTAATTATAGCTTCTTATCTTGTTTACTAATTGTTTGTTTACATCCCATTGTCAATCGCCCTTGACGATTGGTTAGGTTTAGTCATGATATTTTCGTTAGTTTTAACGAAAATATCATGATTAAACCTAACCAATCGTAGGTAGACCGCACACTTAACCAGCACCAAAATTTCTATCTTATAATTTTTTAAATAGAATATTGTGATTCACTCCACCCTATGCTTGCTTATATCTAAGAAGCAACTATAAGAAGATTGTGGAAAGAAAGGTGTTTAAGAATCTTCCTATTAAGGATAGATTAAAAAACCTTGGAAAGGCAAGAAATCAAAGCAGTTGAACGATAGTTGGAGGGTTGAAAGCGGTCACCCTTCTTTGGGACAGGCTGAATGAAAGCGAACTTCCAACAGGAAAGAAAAGTACCAGATGAGAGACAGAGACGAAAGCGTTTGCCTTGGCAGGGTGTCAGCACAGAAGCACAGTTCTTAAGAAAAACAGGAGGAATACCATCAGGATCGTATGCCTTCCTAGAGTTGAGTTCAGATAGGACAGAAAAAAACATCTTTAGAAGAGATTCTAATTTCAGATATAATAAAGTCAGAGAGGGAAGGAGATGGAGGAACAGCACCAAAATCGTCCAGGGTTGAATTGTAAGCGAAAGTTTGAGCGAAGAGTTCAGCTTTGTCAGGAAAAGAGACGGTAACTGTGCCATCGGAATGGAAAAGTGAAGGGGAAGAAGAGGAAGCAAAGTTGTTGAGGAGGTTCTTAGCTAGATGCCAGAAAGAGCGAGAAGAATTAGAATTGGATAGATCTTCACATTTTTGTCGGATGAAGGAATGTTTGGCGAGTCGAAAAACAGATTTTGCACGATTCCGGGCAGAAATACAAGCTGACTGAGAGTCAGGAGTTGGATGGCGACGGTACCTTCTGACAGCCTCCTATCTGTTGCGGATAGCATTAGAACAGTAAAGTTAAACCAAGATTTTTTTGCATTAGTAGTAGGAGTAGAATATGGAATGTACGCCTCCATGCCCGAGAGAATCACCTCTGTGATGCACTCTGCACACTCAGAAGGGCGCCGGCCACAGAAGCAGTAATCATTCCATGGGAAATCACAGTACTGCCTAAGGGCCTCCCAATCAGCGGCGCCGAAGTGCCAAAGGCACCTCCTCTTGAGAGGATCCAAAGGCCGAATTGGAGCGATAGGACAGGAAACAGATATAAGATTGTGATCGGAGGAGCCCAAAGGAGAGAAACGTTTCACAGAGTAAGAAGAAGGATGAGAGGTAAGGAATAAATCCAGAATGTTGGGCCTATCTCCAAGGTGATCGGGGATACGAGTAGGGTGCTGCACAAGCTGCTCAAGGTCATTTAGGATAGAAAAGTTGTGAGCTAGTTCACCAGGATGTCAGTGAACATTGAAATATCCTAAAATGGAGATTTCAGCAAAGGGAGAGTGGGAAAGAATGTTTTCCACTTTGGAAGTGAGGTAGTCAAAGAATTTTGGAGAGTCAGTAGAATTAGGAGAAGGGTAGACAGCGCAGATGTAATTAGTTTGAGATTGACATGTAAGCCGTAGCCAGAGGGTATAGAATTCGGAAGATTCGAGTTCGGGAATACGAGAACAAGCTAGGTCATTGCGTACATATATGCAATATATACCTTTGGAGTGAAATTGAGTATAGAGAAAGTAAGAGGGTACAGAAAAGGGGATGCTGTCAGTCGTATGAGACACCTGAGTTTCAGGGAGGAAAAGAAGATATGGTTTAGAGGAAGAGTTGATGTTCAAGAGATTGAAAATTTGAGAAAAGGCCACGAATGTTGCAGAAGTTTATGAAAAATGAATGAGACAGAGGTGCAGAACATCTCGAATGGGCGCTAGCAGATTCAGCCCCACTGCCCGGGTCTGCGTTCCCGGTATTGGCAGGGGGAGAGCCAGAAGTGGGGACATTTATGGTCCTCTCCCCAGGGGACTCCGAGGCTCTTGAAGTTGATGGCATTTTTTTTTATTTTGAAAAGATTATGTAGTGTGTAAGACGCATGTGTATGTAATGAGGAATAGGGAGAAAAGTGTGTGTTTGAAAGCATGCTCGACTATTCACAGGGTAGCAAGAGACGCTCTACGAGCGATCTCCTTGCATATCTATCTGACTCTTGGTCATCCTTCTTTCGGGATTTCGGTGAAACTTTTGCTATTGCGCTAGACATATCAAAAGCTTTTGATAGAGTCTGGCACAAATATTTAATTTCCAAACTGCCCTCCTTCGGGGTCTATCCTTCTATCTGTGCCTTCATCTCTAATTTCCTTTCTGGCCGATCTATAGCTGCAGTTGTAGATGGCCACTGTTCTTCTCCTAAAGCTATTAACAGTGTTGTTCCTCAGGGTTTTGTCCTGTCACCCACTCTTTCCCTTTTATTTATTAATGATCTTTTAATTCGCACTTCTTGTCGTATTCAGTCCTTTGCCGATGATTCCGCTCTTCACTTCTGCACCCACTTCCCAAAGCGTCCCTCACAGCAGTCGCTTCATGATTCCCGTAGGACGGCTATGGGACACCTGACCTCTGATCTTTCTGCTATATCTGATTGGGGCAGAGAAACCTTTGTGGCTTTCAATGCCTCAAAAAATCAGTTTCTCCATCTGTCTACTCGTCACAATCTTCCACACGACTTTCCCCTTACCTTCAACAACACAACTGAATTCTTCCTCTTCTCTTAACATTGTTGGCGTTTCCTTTTCTCGTGATCTTTCCTGGAAAGATCACATATATTCTCTTTCTAAAACAACTTCTAAGAGGTTAGGTGTGCTGCACCGCCTCCGCGGTTTCTTCATCCCCACTCAGTTGCTGTCTCTGTATAGGGGTCTTGTTCGTCCCTGTATGGAGTATGCTTCTCATGTGTGGGGTGGTTCAACCCACACAGCCGTACTTGACCGGGTGGAATCAAAGGCTTTTCGTCTCATCAATTCCCCGCCTCTTACTGATTGTTTTCAATCTCTCTTTCTCCGCCGCAATGTTGCCTCACCCTCTCTTTATTATCGCTATCATAACGGACATTGCTCTTCTGAACTCTCTAACTGCATGCCTCCTTTAAGGAGAACACGCAGTACCAGACTTTCTACATTTTCTCATTCTTTTTCTGTCCAACTATCTAATGGAAGGGTTAATCGGTATTTTCAACATGTCAACTCTGGAACAATCTTCCTCAATCCATCTTTCCTCCTGTCTATGACCTTCCATCTTTCAAACGCAGAGTGTCTAGGCATCTCGAAAAACCCGGACCTTGATTTTGGCTCCCTTCTTCTTTAATGGGAGGGGCACTTTTGCGGGTATTTTTACCCTTGGCCCCTCCTTCCTGCATAAAAAGATTACTCTCACTGTATTTAAATACATTTTCTTTCAACGCATAGAGTGGGACCTTTTAAAAACAAACTGTTTAGAATATGTCCATAAACATTAAATGGCATAGCAAAATTTTCTGAAGTAGTTTAGAGAAGCGGTAGGTAACAGTAAAAAGCCCATATTTATTTTTGAGAAGGGGCACGATATATACCCTCAAACTTTGCAGGAACATAACTATGAAGTATTGCATGGTTAAGAAAAGCAATGAGATACACAAATTCACCTCGTCGTTAGTATAATTTAAATGTTTATTCGAAAGGCCATCTATATCTGGAGAAGAACTTATCTTCAATGTCTTAATCAGAAAGTTCAGGAACTGAAGTCCACGTATTTTCCATATAATGGTTTGTCATGGCAACCGTCAGGGTAAAGGGATGAGAGTAAAGGGATGGGGAAAAGGGCATAAAAAGGGGTGTCATCAACAAACTTATCTTGCAGATGCATTTGCAATCTGCCATTCCCCACCATATTATTAATCCTCCACTATCCTTCTTGGACTTGTAGTGGGCCGGCCAAAAATTGTTAAAAGTCCTCTAGAAAAAACTTAACAACGTTTTTTGTTAATAGTAGGCCAAACAAGATGTGGGTGCCAAACAAGATGTGGGTGGATGCCACTCTCAGTTTTGGATTTGAAGGTCCTATACAAGGTTACAAAAGTCAAATTCTGAAAAATTCCGAATTTTTGCATTTCAGTGGTGGCTCTATGTAACAACGTGTTTAAAGGTGTATCATTAGCACATAAAGCATATTTTTGTGATTTTATGGATACTAATTGAATGTAACTATGACTCTGGATGTCTTTATTTCCATTGAAACTACATTTAGCATGCTGGGTGAGGTGCGCATGTGCCTACTACTACCATAGTACAAGTAATAGCATACTTTCACATGTTGAATATTTTCAATGCACTGGCTGGCCAGACATTGGTTTGGTATATGCAATTAAAAGAGTGCAGACAGTGCCAGCTGGTAAAATAATAATAATAATACTGCTAAAAGATAGGTATGTTTCGAATTGTTTCAATATATCTGTGGCTACTACATACTGCCATTCCCACTTGTCTTTGCAGATAGGGAGCTCATCAGCAATGGACCCCGTAGCTGTCATCAAGCGCAAGAGGAAACATCAAGATGTCAGTGAGGAGTGTTGCTTCTTCTGCCAAAGCAGCGCTAGTGACCTGCGCACAGCATCAGCAGAAGGAAAAGCAAGAACTATGACTATGACAAGAACTATCTTCAAGAAAGATGTCAGCTGGTGACAGGGGGTGGCTTCTCTGAAACCAGTGAAGTACGGTCAACCAGACGACATGACATTCCACTGCATAGTAACCATGAAGAGGTGGACCCCAGGCTCATCCTTCACTCATGTGATGCAGCGTCCCAGGGCTATGAACGAATACTGGTAGTGTGCAGAGATACTGATGTAATGGTGCTGCTGATTCACTTCGTTTGCACCAAGGTCGCTGAAGTGTGGATGCTGTGCGGAACGGCCAAGAACCGAAAATGCACGATGTATTCAAGAGTTTGTCGCCCCCAGTCAGGGACAACCTGGTCAGCTTCCACGGTTTGACCGGGTGTGACACAGTCTCGTCCTTCAGTGGTCATGGAAAAAAGAAGTGTTGGAAGGTTTTCAGTGACCACCCACTCCTGCTGCACGCCATTGGTCGAGATGGGGATATCGCAGATGTTGAGAAGTTTGTGTGTCATTTGTATAGCACCCCGGAACAACACACAGTTGATGACGCCAGAGTTCACCTTTTTGGGAAGGCCAAGAAGACTCTGGAAATGCTCCCACCGACAAAGGATGCCCGGGAGCTCCACGCCAAGCGGGCAAACTATCAGGCCAAAAAGGTCTAGGAAAGTTAATAGCCTACAATTCACCGCCCACAATTCACTGCCCACAATTCATTGCTCATACATTTCACCGCAACACAATTCATCGCCCATACAATTCACCGAACATACATACATACACACACACATATATATATACAGTATATATATATATATATATATATATATATATATATATATGTTCACCCCAACAAAATAAGAATGAATAAGAGAATGTTTGAAACAATATTTATTTACTAAAACCACAACAAAAGAAATTATTAAAACCATACTCAATAAAAAGTATTTGCGAAAATTATGTCCATTATCGTGGTTACTTTTTTCAAAGGTATTTAGGTCTAAGCCTCTCTCTCTTGATCTTTTAACGAACCTTTGTTTACAAAAAAGTTGATTTTGGTACTTACGTATTATCGGGACTACCAAACTGTTTATTATGTATTTTTGCTCTCGTCATTTTCATTTAAACTAACGAAAATATCACAACTTAACCTAACCAATCATCAAGGGCGTACAGTTGACCTAACCGGGCATTCAGTTGACCTAACCGGGCATTCAGTTGACCTAACAGGGCATTTTCCTATTTTGTCTAAAACACATTCTAATATGAAATATTATGATCTATCCCTCTTATATATTCGACAATACAATGCTCTGAATCGCACAATTGTGATATTTTCTTTTTCTTTTAAGGTTCGTTCAATTCCGATTTCACTTAAAGTTTGTTCTTTCTTAAGGCACTCCAGAAATTTCAAAATATTTGGATGATGGGCAGCAATCTGTTCTTCTGGGCGATGAATTGTGGATGGTGAATTGTGGGCGATGAATTTTCCGGACACCAGGCCAAAATATGGCTCCAGGCTGACAAAGAGCACGTAGATGTTGAAGATCCGGTGGACACTTCAGCCTGGAAGTTGGAAGATGGGAGACTCCTACCAGTGTGGACAAGACTTCCTCCAATCCCTGAAGCCTGCCTGGAGCTTGTTACTTGTGGTTGCAAGAAAAAGTGCAAGACAGCTAGATGCAACTGCTTCAGGAAAAGGATGAAGTGTACGACAGCTTGTGGTTGTGATGACAGCGGTTGCTCTAACCCAGCTGGACAGTAGATCAATGTCTCTCTTCCGGGCTGAAATCGAGAGAAGCTGGAATGTACTGTAAGGAACTAATAACTATGTTCTTAAGTGATTGCAATCCACACAATTGTGACTGTCAGTGCAGCATTTCGGTGCTGTTCATCAAGAAACGTGAACTTGTAAGTAGGATGGGCGCAAAATGGCCGAGTGCAAGAATGTTGCGAGAGATAATGATCAATGTTGTAAAGGGGGGGAGGGGTATGTAATGAAGGGGGGTGGGGGTATGCAATGAAAAGGGAGGGGTGTGTGCAACAACTCAATGCTGCAAAGGGGGTGGGGGGATGCTGCAGGTGCAACAAGGGGTCATGGTCCTCATGGAACTTGGAAGCGGCGTTATCCTCCAAGAGAAAGACAGGAGAAGGAGAGAAAGCAAGAGAGGTGTTCACCTGGCAGGAGCCAAGTGCACACTAAGACTTCAGCCGAGTGGCCGTTGTCTTATAGGCCCCTAATCAGCCAGTTGGCTTAGAAGGAGCCAAGGGGGAGAGGGGAGGTTGAGGGGAAGGGGTCTTCGGGGGGAGAAAGAGAGACGACCTCCCCCCAAATGGGTTGCCTTAACCTAAGAGAGAAAGAGAAAGGATAGACGGAGGAGGGCTTTGGGGGACAAGGTGGGGCGTCCTAACCCCCCAAAGGGAAACTAAGCTAAGTCTTAACCTAAGAAGGAAGGAAGGAGAGATCTTTATTCAACAGCTATCATCATCAAACTGCCAGCTCCGAAGCCAAGCGGGTCTTATATAGAGGAAGGTTGAGTTGCCAGATACCATTTTTTATATTAATTGTACAGGTATACATTATTAAGGTGAGTTGCTAAACACCACCATTCATTTTAAATCGTTACCAAAGCAAACGTACTTTCTGAAACCGAAATTGACAATAAAAAATTCAATATGTTTATTAATTATTGTAAATAAATAGAATTTGCCTTCTACTGCACAAAAAAATAATATAATACGAAACGTATAACCACCAAAATAATAGTTTAGACGAAACACACACACACACCACACACACACACACACACACACAATTGAACAACTTTCTCCTTACCTTATATATATATATATATATATATATATATATATATATATATATATATATATAGAAAGAATCATATTAACTGTGTCTATTTAATTTTGTCATTCCTTATATATATTAGGGCATTCTGCGGCTATAGGGGTGATGTACAAAGTTTGGAATTCAATACCACACACATGTTTAGTCAAGTCCATTTATTAACTGAACAACACAAACAAAATTTTATTCAATTTGAGTAATATTTACTGGTCCCCCAAGAGCCTCCTTCAAGTCTTATTGGGGAGATTATGGAATCAGCTGAACAAAAAATGTACTTCAGTAACTTTACATCCAAAACAATTAACAGAAACCTTAGTCTTTTCAACACATTAAGAAAACAATGACAAATTTACCAACATATCCATAGGGATCATATGTAATGGGACTTCTTTGCACTGGGCATGGTCTTCCGATGATGCTCGATCACTTGGAATGCCAATTCTTTCTCGTCTTCGCGCTGGGTGATCGAGCTGTTGAAGTCAGTTGCGAGCTTCACCGCTCGCTCAGCGCAGTCATTGACGACCCGAATGGCCCTAACTCTCTCCTTCATCGCCACCAGGTCCTCCAGGTAGGCGCTAGGACAGTTTGCCTACGGACAATTTGCCTACGGACAGTTTGCCTACGGACAGTTTGCCTACGGACAGTTTGCCTACTGGACAGTTTGCCTACTGGACATTATGCCTATGGACACCATGCCTATGTGGTATATTTATCCTTACCTTATTTAACTTATTTAACTTATTTAACTTCAGATTCATGCAAAAGAATTAATTCAAAATTAAAATGTGTTGTTGCCCTTAATAGCATAAATGTCTGAAAATATATCAAGTAAGAAAGGGAAACAGAAGTTTTCACATAATGGATATTTGTATGTGTTTGATAAATGTAGCAAGCGCGACCCTTCGTTACTTTTTGGCGGTGCGAGCAAAAGAGTCAGTGTATTATAAGGTGTGTGTATATAATATGGGTACTTTTCCGTTATCTGCCCCCTTGACGATTGGTTAGGTTAAGTCGTGATATTTTCGTTAAAACTAACGAAAATATCACGACTTAACCTAACCAATCGTCAAGGGCGTACAGTTGACCTAACCGGGCAGTGACGATTGGTTAGGTTAAGTTGTGATATTTTTGATAGTTTTAATGAAATATCATGACTGAACCTAACCAATCGTCAATGGGGCAGATAACGGAAAAGTACCCATATTATATATACACCTTATAATACACTGACTCTTTTGCTCGCACCGCCAAAAAAGTAACGAAGGGTCGCGCTTGCTACATTTATCAAACACATACAAATATCCATTATGTGTAAACTTCTGTTTCCCTTTCTTACTTGATATATTTTCAGACATTTATGCTATTAAGGGCAACAACACATTTTAATTTTGAATTAATTCTTTTGCATGAATCTGAAGTTAAATAAGTTAAATAAGTTAAATAAGGTAAGGATAAGTATACCACATAGGCATGGTGTCCTAAGGCATAATGTCCAGTAGGCAAACTGTCCAGTAGGCAAACTGTCCGTAGGCAAACTGTCCGGCCACGCTCCAGGTAGTGGGGAACTTTGAGTCCCATGCATTTGAAGAAGTTAGCAGTCCGTTTAGTCACGAAGTCTGGGAGAGTGAGCAGATACGGCGATTTCATGCACTTTGACTCGAATTTTCTAAGCCCCTTCTTGCGCGCAGGGACCTCATGGAGATTTTTAAGCATATGCTTCTTTTCCAAATTGCCTACCTTATCCGAGAAAAAGGCGAGACCAACAAGGTCTTCACTGAGGTACCAGAGGTGGTTCTGAGCCTTGGCTATCGCAATGGTTGCAACTGCCTCGTCTTTGGTCTTGTATCCTTCAAGCTGTCGGAGGAGCTCGATGTCGTTTCGAGGAGCATCGACGCCACTGGGTGCCTCAAACCACGCTCGAAGGTAAATCGTAGTGGAGAATACGTTGATGCGTCGCAGCGCCTTCTCTTCCGACGGCGTTAGGGAAAACTGCCTCCGAAACAAGAAGATCTTGAGGGAATAAATTCCTTTTGCCATCCACCTAGCTCGGTGGAATGCTCCGGGATAGCGGAAGAGACTCTTCTTCTGCTTCCTTGGAGGGACGGTTGCCTCCAAGAAGAGAAGCGCCAGCTCCATGTATTCTTGGTAATCATCCCGGTCCTGCTTCTGACTAAGTCTGGCACTGATGAATTCAACAACACTGTTCCGGTTATCAGAGACAAAAGTCTACAAGGGGTCAGGGTCTTGCGGGTCATCTTCAAAGGGATGGTAGCTGCCCTGGTCAATGAAGCTCCAGTAATCCCTGAAGCGAGCAAACAAAGGAATGTTCGGGCCAGAGGAAGAAAAGAACTTGTCGAAGACTGCAGTGACCATCAACTCGTGAGTGTGGTGGCGGCAAGCGAAGAAGACGAGTGGACACTGCAAGCCTTCTTCAATTGTGACACATGCTCCTGTGTGGAGACCTGTATTTGCCGCCGTTGTGTCACAACATATTCCTGTAATGAATGGTTTCACCTTCGGCCAATTGTCCAGCACGGTGAGTATGGCATCTCCCATTGCTCTTCCGGTTCCTGATGCAATTTTTGGAATGGCCAGCAGCTTTTCGAGGCCTTCTCCTGATACAACGATGGGTAAGCGATCCGACTTACCACCTCGTTCGTCGGGAAGGATCTTCCCATCGAAGTGGAGAATGCACGGCTTCTGGGGGTCAAAGTTGGTCTTAATGTCCTCGGCAATTCTGTGTCGTGTTTTGGTTCTGGCACCGTGAATGGAGGTCGCTGAGAGCGTCAATTCTCGTACATTCACCCCAGCTGCTGACAGGGCAGGAGCGACGATGTGTATCTTTTTGCACGCTTGTATTTGTCCGGTCAAGGGCTGCGACGAACTGGGGGTCATCGATAACCCGGCGAGGGTCCATCATCATGGCTTTTGGCTGAGAGCCACATTGGCGGAGGCGGTGGCTGTGGCTGACCTGAGTGAATTCCTCTCCCGAAGACTCGGTGGAGCTGGACGAGCTGCCAGTCAATTCTGCATCTACTTCTGCATGCTCCGGCTCCCGTATTCGTTTCATTTCCTCCTTAGACTTGTGTCGTCGTCGCTCCTCGTTCTCCTGCTTCATTGCCTTGGCCTTGGATGCTTTGGAAAATGCAACGTCTTCTGGGCCAATGACTATCTTTCTCATTGTCCGTTGGTCTTTAAGGAAGTCGCAGTCCTCTTTATTTGTCTTCGAAGATCCAGCTTCAGAGTGAGCAACATCAAACAAGGTCTCCATGTCCAACAAGAACTGTTGTTCATGAGCTCGCTGTGTTTCCGTTCGTCGATCCTTGTGATTAGACAACTTCACGTACCTCTCGTGAAGCTTTTTGAGCTTGGCAACAATGTATGGCTTGTGGGATGTCTTCAACGATGCTTTTGTCCACACCTCCATGAGTTCTTCGACCACATCACTACATGCTCTTGGAAGGCTTTGCTTCGTGACTCGTTGGATGAAAAACAAACGCTTTCCAACTTCACCCATGGTGGGAAGCTGTCTCATGGAAGAGAAATCCTCCTCCCTGAGGTGCCTGAGAAGCCACAAACTCACTTGCTTGCGTGTTGTTGCCATCTGTGAAACAAATAAGACTCATCATTAGTGGTATGACACGTCAGACTGATAACACAGTTTGTAGGCAGGCAGCAGATGCCCACCTAGTGGGGATGGGTTGATGAACGGAAAGTGGTTGTGTGTGTGTGTGTGTGTGTGTGTTTGGAGACGAGTAGTGCTAGTCGTGTGCTCGTGTCGATTGTGTGCTCGTGTCAATACACTCGCTGTTTCAACGCTCTACAAGTTGACCCAAACCTACAAGGGGCTTGGGGGAGTGGAAGGAATGAGACTATCAAGACCATGTTTTGTGTGGTTTCTTTTTAGTACAAATGGATCCAGTTTAGCATATGTGCGTTGCTGGATTTCGAAATTCGTGTTTTCGGAATGCCCTAATATATATATCAACGGATTTTCACCTTAAAGTGAATTAATTATTAAAACAATATTAACATTAAAAAATTCACTAAACAATTGGCTTAGCAAAAGAAATCGTTCCATTAACATCCTTTAAGACTAATAACTAGAGACCGGATTTTGCCCTTTTTGCCTTTTTTATTCCCGTTTATAGATTCATAGGCTTCTTTTAGAGAAATCCATTTCGGGACTGTGGGATGTATATAATTAAATGCTATAGTGCCTATAAACGCCTATTTTGATGGTTAGTGCCTAATTTTAAAATACGTGCCTATATATGCCTTTTTTAATTTTATTGTACTAAGTAAAGCAAAATAACTCGCATTTTTTTTAAACTTGTAGGCGTAAATATGGCAGGGGATAGAAAAACCGAGGCTAGTCCTGAGGCAACCAGCACAGCCAATCAGATCACAGTACGTCAGCCAAATACAGCCAATCAGATCACAATACGTCATTGTGAAGCGTTCGGCCTCGATCATTTTGTTTGGTGCGTGCAACGTGGTGTCTTTGTTCAAGTGATTTTGCTAAATAAAATCTCACGTTTGTGCTTACAGCTTTTTTTATAAGTGAGAAAAAATGCCTAAGGACAAGACAGCCAAAAGTGTTCTGTTCAGGCAGTGGATCAAGAAGGACTCAAACTTCACTACGGATGGTAGAGTTATTTTCTGCCAACCTTGTTCCAAAGAGGTACGTTGCAACATTTTTTATTCTCTATCCAAAATAACAAACCCACTCGATGTAAACAAATGCATGCGAGGGAATTTGACGCTCCAACAATGAGTGATAATGTGAGCTTTTACGAATTTAATAGCATCCTAAAGATAAATTGGTAAAGAGTGGTGAAAAACAAATTGTTTTAAATTATTTTAATATTAATTTAATTAATCGAACAACCAACTTCGACGTTCGACTAATGCATTTTATAATTTAGTTACCCTAAAAATTGTCGTTTTCTGTAGTTTCTGAAAAAAAAAAAAGATTGGTATCTAAAGAAATTATTAAGTTAAGTTGGGTTCTTATAATGAATAGAGAATAATAGCTTTTTGTTTGTTGTTAATTTGATTTATTTTAATGCATGGCACAGTAATTAAGTTTGTTTTTCAGTAATGTTTTTCAGCATGTGACTTGCCTGGCTCATGCTCTCCATCGGGTGGCAGAAAACATCCGGGAACATTTTCGGAACGTAAATGCACTTGTATCGTCGGTGAAGAAGGTCTTTCTCAAGGCATCTTCACGAATTGCTGCTTTCAAGGCAGCTCTTCCAGAAACACCCTTGCCACCTCAGCCAGTTTTGACTCGATGGGTTTCCTGGCTTCAAGCTGCCATGTATTATGCTGAAAATATCAGCGAAATTGCCAAGGTACGAAACATATTCAGTTTAATTAGTACATTCTTCTACAGCCATTTCAAAAGCAGCAAAGCACATTTCATCTTAATTCTGTTTTTTGTTGCAGGTCGTTGAAAACTTAGACGAGCATGAGGCAGTCGTGATAGGAGAAGCGAAGGAGGCCTTATCGTGTCTAACCCTTCGAGGAGACCTGGCCTACATCATGGCCAATTTCGGACGGGTGCCAGGGACCATAACCAAGCTGAAGGAGAGGGGCCTGCCGTTTGTTGAAGCAGTGGAAATAGTTCAAAATTTAAGGAAGGAGCTGAGCCAGGTTCCTGGTAACGTAGGGAAAGAAGTGGTAGCAAAATTTGAAAATGTTCTCCGACGCAATCCTGGTTGGCAAACGTGAACGTTTCAATAGTGTTCAAAGGAGAGTGTCAGGAGGTTCTGGACTTTGAGCCAAGCGAATTAGCATCTTTGAAGTTCGCACCAATTACGTCTTGCGATGTCGGAAGGTCGTTTTCTCGATATAAAAATGTATTGAGTGACAGCCGATATCAATTTAAGCCACAGAACCTTGAAAAATTTTTAATCATCAATTGCCATTTCAATTTATAGTTTAGTTGAGTTTTTGTAAGAAGATAGTTTAAATGTTTGGATTTTACTTTGATTCAAATAAAATGTTTGATGGTTTTTGAGATGTTTAGTTTATTTTTTACAATAAAAATCCTGATATTCATCAGAACTGCAAATGGGTTTACTGTAAGTCAACAATAATAAGAGAATAGTGGGAAAATAGAAATGCCTATTAAGTGCCTTTTTTAGCTTTTAGTGCCTATTTAAGCGACTTTTTTAGGGCTTCTTTAGTGCCTTTTTGCCTACCTATTATTGATTTTTTAGTGCCTATCAATCCTAACTCTACTAATAACAGTAACTGTGTCTATTTTCTTTTGTCATTCCTCTCTCTCTCTCTCTCTCTCTCTCTCTCTCTCTCTCTCTCTAAATATATATAGATATATATATATATATATATATATATATATATATAAAGAATCATATTAACTGTGTCTATTTAATTTTGTCATTCCTTATATATACAGGGTGTCCCAGAATTAACTATCTATTTCAATGAAATCGGACAAATTTTTTAAAAACACACTTTTATTTATGTTTATCATGTTTAATATGTGTTAAAAATGTATAAATTTCTAAATTTTTTTCATAATTTTATTTTCGTAATTTTTTCATTATCTGGTCCAATGAAAGACCGTCTGAAGTCATAGAATGGCAAAGAGACTCTCCAAAAGTTAACGTGTGGCTTGGAATGACCAAATCCAAAATTTATGGCCCATTCTTCTTTCTTTGCGGAAGCAACTGTAACAGGTACCGTCTACCTTGATATGCTTCAGCAGTTTCTCGAACCACAGCTTCTTGATGATGGCATTCTTGATAATGTTGTGTTTCAACAAGAAGCATAGATCTTTTGGCGATAAACCTTTGTTTTTATGAAACCCCATGCAAAGAAATCCAGGGGTGTCAAATCCGGAGAACGCGGATGCCAAGGTCGAGGTCCTCCACGTCCAATCCACCGATTCGGAAGGCGTCTGTTGAGGTATTCTCGAACAATTTGAGCATAATGACATGGTGCTCCATCTTGTTGAAACACAACATTATCAAGAATGCCATCATCAAGAAGCTGTGGTTCGAGAAACTGCTGAAGCATATCAAAGTAGACGGTACCTGTTACAGTTGCTTCCGCAAAGAAGAATGGGCCATAAATTTTGGATTTGGTCATTCCAAGCCACACGTTAACTTTTGGAGAGTCTCTTTGCCATTCTATGACTTCAGACGGTCTTTCATTGGACCAGATAATGAAAAAATTATGAAAATAAAATTATGAAAAAAATTTAGAAATTTATACATTTTTAACACATATTAAACATGATAAACATAAATAAAAGTGTGTTTTTAAAAAATTTGTCCGATTTCATTGAAATAGATAGTTAATTCTGGGACACCCTGTACATATATAAACGGATTTTCAACTTAAAGTGAATTAATTATTAAAACAATATTAACATTAAAAAATTCACTAAACAATTGGCTTGGCAAAAGAAATCGTTCCATTAACATATTCTCAAATCTCTATGCAAACACACACACACACACACACACACACACACACACACACAAATAATTATATTAAACAATTATTCTCTTACAAATACGTTTATTTTAATATTGTATTCAGACTACAGCTAGAGGAGGCAGGTAATGAGAATATCCAGCAAAAGGTCCAGCCCGAGGCCTTTTAAAACCACAAACTAGCGAGAAGGAATTTGGGTCAAAAACTTTCTCTCTGAAAGACACGCTTCGCACTCCAAGCGACTGTTCCTTGTAAATAAAAAATGTTTTATATTTTATCAATTTAGTTTTTTTTATTTACACGTAATTTGTATATCATCTTAGTTATTGAAATGAATGAATAAAAAAAATGGATGGATATATTATTATTATTATTATTATACATTTTTCAAAATTAACACGCACACACACACACACACACACACACACACACACACGCAATATATATATATATATATATATATATATATATATATATATATATATATATATATAATGGTGCAAATTACAATAATATAATAATAACTCTTTCTCGCCGAATTGTTCGTTCTAACAATGGTTAAGCTTTTCACTCCGCCTTAGACCCACAGTTTAACGTGGAAACCGAATACATTAATCCGGGCGGGTAGAAATGTCATCGCCCTGATCTCTCAACCGCCGGCTAATCCACCAGTAGGATACCTAGGGTACCCATTTATCAGCCAACCAAGCAGAAATTCAATAATTACAATTTTCCCACAGGCCTACGCGAGAAGTCAAACCGAATACATTAATTAATCAAAGTTGAAACTCAATTTAGTATGGCGGCAAAATAATAAAATATTGTTGTGATCGATATTGCATAAAGGGGTTGGTTGGGGAAAACCAAGTATTGTCGCAAATATTGACGTGGTAGAGACAGCAAGGGGTAATACGAGCACTAAATCTACGGAGAGAATATAGCAATCTTGGGAAAGCTGAGTTTAGTATGGGCGCAAAATATGGTAATGCACAAAAATCTTGTAGATTTGATGTTTATGTCATAGGATATTACTGTGGTGTTAATGTCAGAGTAATAAAGAGTAGCGACGCTAATTTTGTTTCCTGCGATACTGAGCTGAACCACTCTAATGAATATATTCCTATAACGAACGGCATCCGAAAAATTGAGGATCAATTTAGTATGGTTGCAAATAACATGCATCCGAAAAAAATTGAAACTCAATTAGTAGGGGCGCAAAAAATAATAATGCACATTTTGGAAATCTTTTATAGAGATGGTTGTTGAGAGGGATATTGCATAAAGGGGTGGATTGGAGAAAACCAAGTATAGCTACAAATATTGTCGTGGCGGAGATTGCAAGGGTAATACGAGTATTAAATCTATGGAGAGAATATAAAGACACCGTTAGTCGTCCAAAGCATGGACCCGTTATATCGGTGTTACGATTGGTACACAAATTAGACCCCGCCCAGTTACACTGGCTACCAATCATTACGAACATCCTCTCAATCTTTTGAGCATTAAATCTACGGAGAGAATATAAAGATGCCATTAGTCGTCCAAAGCATGGAGCCGTTATATCGGTGTTACGATTGGTACACAAACTTATCATAGCCCACCCAGTTACACTGCAACCAATCATTACGAACATCCGCTCTTGTCTTTTGGGGCGGAGCTTGGTGATTGTGCATATAAAAGGAAATATTTTTCAGTTGGGGTACAGTAGCTATTTTCGCCAGTGAATAAACATTCCCTCTGCCAGTGAATAAACATTCCTCCGCCATGGATCACGAACTTTACACTTTTCCGGATTTGTATCAAGAAGGTGACACTGCAGCATTGACTGCAATTAATCTTTTTAACGCGATTGACCGTGATGGATTATTTCCAACGCAAACCGTTGATGATATTTGCAATGACGCTCCTTACGATCCAACGCAAGGGACTACCATAGAAATGTAAGTGTCTATAATTTTATTTTTTTTATTCAATTATTCACAAACTGTCAGAAAGAAGATTATTTCTATATATATATATATATGGAGGGATGTAGTATCTCGTCAAATACTTCATTTAGATACTCGCCATTATGCTAAAATCGCAATTTTTTATGGCAATCTTTTGCATGTTTTTTTATAAATGTTATTCGGAATTACCTCTTAAATGAGCTTCTCTGAGCGTTCAAAGATATCTTCACATAATGGGGTCTGTCTTACAATATGTATACTCTGTATATGTTTTTATTAAAAAAGATTCAATATGAACATTATTTTTCTCCTTTAAGGTCCGATGAGGATTTGACACGTGTTATACAATCTTTTGAAGAACCTCGTGTCATGGACCTGAATACGGAGGATATACCGAACAGTCAGCCCAATGAATGTCACATCGAAATAATGTAAGTGTTTTTCGATCTTTTTGGGGGAAGAAGACAATATATTTTCATCAATTTATTAAATGAAAGAAATCAGTACAATAACCATCTTAAACTACAGAATATACAAACTAACGTTACAAATATATATATATATATACACACGAAAAAACATTATACTATACAACGAGTACGCACAATTGGAAAACGGCTTTTTATCTGTCTGCATACCATTTCATCGTTTCGTTGAGTGTGACACGGGTCGAATAATTTTAAAAATTTATAAATTCTTTACCACGTGACATATGCATGAGAAATGAAATGCAGTACATTCCACAAGTATTACTAAAATATCCTTGTAATCGAATGGGTTCCATACAACTTCGGGAATATGTAACTGAGCGAGAAATTTTACAATAACAGGGTCACTCCAGGGTTGATTCCGAGTGAATCAAATAGTACAGGCGGTGCCTATTTTTAAAATAGATTGCAAACCAATGAATCCCTTCATTACCGATGACATCTGTGTTCACAATAAGACTACCGCATTCTCGCGTAGTTGGCAAACTCAATGTTTCATTCTTCGCAAACACGCCGATAAATTTGGAACGTGTGACTCGTTCACTATTCATTACTCTCTGAAGTGTATTAGCATCCATTTTAAAAGTCAGTGATAACGCTCCTAAATCTGTCTACTTCTATTAGGGCTTGCGACTCAAGGTATACTAGTACACTAATAGGTGCGTCTGTAGGCTTGGTGAATTCCAACCTCACTGAGATGTTTCCGCTCTGTTGTGGACTTAAATGCGTATTTACGCTAGCAGATAAGTCAGGTGTAATGTCAAACGGATAAAGGTTAAATTGATCAATGAATTCTTTCTGCGTTACCCCATTACCGAGCTCATCACAATCACCTGCAATATGGGCCAGATTACTATAGGCTCTCGCGCAAAGAGGTAACACAGCGTCTGATGAATAGTCCGTATTCAATGTTCCACCCAAAGCAATGCCATTAACGTATAGAGTTATATTTTTAAGTCCGAAATTCTCGAATTTAAAGGCACTCTTTTTATATTTTCCATTCACCGAAGCATGGTCCTGCATTCCGATTAATATCCTTTTAGGAAGATTTCCCAGGGCGATGTTTTCTATCTGCTTCGACGCCAACCCTGCAGGCACCGTATATAGTTTGATTTGTACTCTGTTAATAGGGTATTTCACTGTAGCGTTTAGTAAATTTTTCTCAATTTCTAGTTGTTTTGGTGAACTTAATTTCACTCGTCGTACGCGGAGGTATGTCTCCATAATGTGAACCACAACGGGTTTTGCTCCCTCTTCTTGATCAGCATCCAGATTTAAGCAGATCTCAGGACTCGTGCGGGTGAGCTTTATTTTCATATCCACCCCGTTCACAAGCAACTTCTCCTGGAAAGTGAAATCTGTGTGCAGACGTCCAAAACACTCGTATATCTTCTTTTTAGAATTTTTAAATTTGTCCTTTATACTACTTTCGTCTTTAGTTTGATAATATCCCTCGGCACTTAAAAAGGTAGCCTTCGCTTCTTTGGAAAAGTTGAGGACATTTTCCAGATAGGCTCGTAGATGATAGTATCCCGTGCCTGACGATATGTTGGCCTGATTTAAATATACGTCACACTGGTTGAATATGGAGTGCAGAAAGTTTGTTTCAGGGTATACAGCATATTTGTCATCGCAGTCCGTTCCATCAGAATGGGCTATACGTAGCTTAGCGTACATGTGCACACAGCTTGGATCAAAAAAGTAAGGGCCTGAGCTGGGTATCACGAATTCTATAGGAGCACTCGGGGAACTAATTGTGTTTAAAGGGTTAATTGGAGGTTAATTGGAGGCATCTGAAAAAGGGATAGCTCTGATTTACAGCATTGTGAACTACATGGGTGAATGAAGGGTGCCATGACGAGTTAGAAATAGTGCCTCCTCTCTCGACAAGTAGTAAACAAACTATGATTCATGAGATCAATGTCCTTAGCTTATATCAGTCAAAAAAGTGGTCAACCATAGGCTTCATTCGCTTACAGCACTTCTTTTTTGATATCCTTTTACGTTTAATGACACGTGATCCCTTCTTCCGGACAACTCTCTTCTTCCCACCACCACGCATTTTTCTCTTTGCATCTTTGATGATTTCGTCCCGTGTATGTTTTAAATGTTTTTTTAGAGCTTCTTTAGGTTTACCCCCAGCTAATGTGTCTTCTGCAGTGTTAAGACCTGATTGTAGCGCTTTCCTTCCGAGGTATCTGGCACCCCTCTTCAGCAAAGGAACAGCCGTACGTAGTATGGATGAAAAAATGGACCCAAGTCCACTACCGCGCTGGTATCTCACCCCTCGATAGACGGTGAAAGGCTTTCTATCCATTATAACTCAGTGCGTCGAAAGTGTAGCTTCACTGTTAAGCTCCCGTTACCGAATGGGAAGTTTTCACCCTCAATCGTTCTTATATATATTGAGATATTGGTTATTAAATTAGTTGCGACATTCACATAATGGGGTCTGTCATATGTAATACTCAAACTCCTTCCTCTATGGTTGGGGATGTGGGCAATGCGCAGCAGGCGTGCCTGGGTATCCCCAACAAACTGGTGCTCCACTATATTACTGTAAATATAGCACATGTCTGGGGACTGAGAGCTTTCAGCAAATTTCTCCATCTTCAATTGAAACATTAAGCTGGACAAGTCACGTTGTGCCTCGTGAAATGTCTCTCTTTGGAAGGCTGCGCTATATCGGCCCTCAGCCGCAATTGTGAACAGCTCTTTATCTCTAATATTTTTACTAAGCGTTGATTTTAACCTCAATGTGCATGCGGGCGTGTCTATGTTTACGATTTCAAAAAGTAAATCGTTTGTCAGGTACGAATTTTCAAGACTCTTGTTTAAACCCTCCACAATATCCATGGCTGTATCATAATGCCCGATTCCTAACGAAACATTTATGCTATAGAACCGTCCCTCACCGCACAGGGTTGAGCGTACAGTATTGTCTAAGATTATGCCTAATTTTTCGCATTCATCGGTGCTTCTAAGGATCAGAAATATGACCTGTGCTTTTTCAAGAGTTAAAAATTTGGTGGTTAACTGGAGTTCACATATCCCCACCTCATACGAATCACGACCCAATTCAATGGGTCCATGGAGCTCTGTTACAAAGTTGGCTAGTGTGTTGTTAGGGTGTACAGACAGGGACGAGAGGACGGGAGTGTGACGTAGAAATGGTTAGGAGCCATGTTGCATACTATTTAAGCTTCATTATTGCATCAGCTTTTATATAGGTGTTGAAGCTTTCTGGGTACCCTAGCCATTTCACCAGGTACATTTTTCTCTTTCCTGAACCTTTGCTTCCTAAAATTTTCTCAATTTTAAACACATTTTTTCCTAAATTAAATGCCACTTTCTGCAACTCCTCGCGGTAAAAGCCTCCTGAGATTTCTTCCCCATTCAAATCTTCAACGTAATACATCATTATCTCACCTTTAGGTCTCATAGCCCTAACTTTAAAAATCTCACGTGTCCATCCTTGCTCAAAACCCTTTGCGAATTTATTCCCCGAACGCGACAGCCTTACATAGTCATTGATTTTGAAACGCGCAGAGAGTGGTGGTGTTGGTGATCCATCTCTTCTCGGGAGCGTACTTCTTTCTAAAACTTCGTTAGATGTTGTCCCAATCGTGCGATGGTGTGAGCGGTTGTAGGATGATGCCAATGATTCCAGAATGTCTAGAAATCTGTATGTGTTTTTATGTGTAAAATAGCGGTGTATGCGTTCCTTTATGGTATGTTGAATTCTTTCAGCTAAAGAAGCCTTATGTATAGAATTGGTTGTGTAATAGCTGATATTAAACTCTGTCAACATGTTCTGAAAAGCACGGCCTATAAATTTCTTCCCCATATCCGTACAAAAATAGCCAGGAACCCTGTTTTCTTTTAACATTAGTGTTTTGGTGGCTTAGCAACTGTTTTAGGTGATTTATTTTTCAGAGGAACTAGCCACAGATATCTAGAGAATACATCTATTATGAATAGAATGTAACAGTAACAATCGTTATACACAGAATATCTTTGCATGTCTGTTAAATCTGCTTGCCAAATAGAATCAATCGAATCAGCATTTGTCTTGGCTGTTTTAAAACTTTTTTTCACCGGCTTATGAAGCGTATAAGCTTCCTGCTCCCGCAAAAATCTCTCAATATATTCTATCTACGCCGCCGTAGGAGGCTGGGTTAGAAATGTCATAATAACGTCTTCTTAATACGTTAGCCATTTGCATATTTTAGAGACACGTGGGTAGGGTTGACCGTTGTTTATCCTCTTCTTTCTCCTCTTCAAAGATGTTACTGTCGGGGGTGACGGCGTCTTCAATTGTGTCACGTGAGTTGCATGTTCCAAGTCTTTTAACCTATTCAGACTTCCTATCAACGTTTTTGGGACATTTATTTGCTGTAGTGTTGCTTTAATATGCTTCCATCCTGATGGTGAGGGCCTATCCCACTTTCTCACCAGATCATGGACAATGTCTACGATATTCCTCAATGTATGTGGGAGGGTGCTTTTTAATACATGCTCGATATGTTGTGTGGCCGACCCCTTAATCTTTGGTTGGTCAGCTGTATCGTCGGGTACAGGTCCTATGTCATCATGTCCATCGTTCCCTGTGCTGTGCCTAATAACCACAGGAACCTCTGTCGGGTTCTTATAATTTTCGTATTCGTGAAGAAGTTTCTGCAGAGCTTCTTAGTATAAGATTCTTTTCTCATCAGGTGTTTTTTCACTGTTTAATAGGGCTAGCAATTCGCTTTCCATTCTTTTAAGTCTGCTTTTACGGGGATCTAGATCCGTGTCTGGATTCCTTTGCAGTGAAGCGTACACCTCGTGTGGAATCACTACCACTTTCTTCTTTATATTAATCTAGTCAGTAAAGGACCCAAAACTGAAAATAAGATGGGGAGAAATGACCCTCCTGTTTGTACAAGAATTCGTTTTTTCTTCGCTACAGTTTGACTTTTACGAGCGAGTGCACGTATTATGTTCTTGCAACGGCGTAGGCGAGTCTTCTGAGGTGGTTTCATTGATACATTGCAATTTATAATGTTAAGACAGATTTCACAGATGCATTTTAAAAAGTCGGAGTCGATATTTTTAATAAATATCTGCTGCATTGCCCGGGGCAGTCGATGATAGATTTTTATTAATTTACGGTATTTCTTTAGTCTCTTTGTCATTCTGGAATATACACCGTTTGAGGCTCGTGGATGAAAGTCGCAAAGCAAATATCCGTAACGCGTACTTGTAGCTTCTTTATAAACTTTCAAAAACTCCTTACGCTAATTCGGGAACATTTGGTTGGCTAATACCACAATTTGTGATACATCTCTACGTTGCGCGAATAAGACTAGATATTGTGTATTTAGAGACACGTCGCGGATGTATCTATTTTTGAAAAATAGATTCTGATTGATGAAGAACACGGTTATGTTAAGATGATGGGAGAATACTGTAAATGTCTCGGCAAACGTTTTATCCATCTCCAACATGAGATCGTCAATTACAATGACTGTATATTCATTTCCCTTTGACGAATTAACGTCATATACACCGTTGTGGAACAAAATATCATCTTGGTACTCCTTGAACACTGATTGATACGTCGAATAGCACCATGTAACTTTATGCACAAATTTTGAGAACATCTCTTCCTTTTCTTTAATGATTTTAAGCATAAACACAGTTTTACCACATCCTGTAGGTCCAGATATAATACATGTGAATGAGCTCGTAAACCTGAATTTTTCTACAGAGTCCATTTCTAACACGTCACACTCCTAAGTGGGTCATTTACAAAATATTACAAATTTTGAGTGCAGCTCCTTATATTTTGTTTTCTTCTTCCACAGAACCGTGAATGACGATGAGGTACAGCACCCCATCATCGACATTACGGATGACCTCGACGACAGTGTAGTTGTGATCACAGAATCCTTCCCCGCCGACGAATCTTCACCAGCGATGCCTGTAACACACGACAATTCAAAGCGGAGACATGATGAAGAACCCTCCACGTCAGGTATAAAACGTGCTAGGATTGCGCCGGTTGTTAGACCACCAGTAGTAGAGCCCCAACCCTCTACGTCTTACGGCGCAATCCCCACAATAGTAACCTCCTCAAATAAAAATATATCCCCTTACTCCTGTTCAAGCCCTTGTACATACCCAGCAGCAGCTTCTCGCTCTGTTGAGGATGGCATAACATTCGAGTTGGTGCGTACCGTTGCCCCACCCCAGTCTTGACTAGAAATCGGTATATAGTCAGGGTCGATCCTAGATCCGTGTATAGCAATGGCGTTGAGTATGGACTACGGCGCCTAGTTGAGCGTATTGTAGAGTTTGCCCTTCAGAACCGCGACGAGCGTGAAGTCAGGACGATGCTCTCCTTTGGATTTGGGTCAGATGACGGAGATGTAGATGATTTTTGGGTAGTAATACCCTTCTGACGTTTGGCAGCTGAAGATATAGAGTATATATTAGGTCGTATAATGCAGGCCTCTCAAAGTAGTATAGCCTTCAATATGGACAACTTCACGGTAAATATTGACCGTGTATACCGTGTTGCGGATCATAGCGCCACACCTTATACTCTTAACTTCAATTCTCAGGCTATTTTTAGACGGCATATAAACGTCGATCGTGGTTGCGGCTTTATAGCAGTCGTCTTAGCACGTATGTTTACTGTACTAAATACACGGGTCAAAAACATTTGCCTGCATAGGGTAGTGGAGCGTGCCCGTAAACTAGCTGTAGACTGTGAACTTGAATTTGACTGTAATATGGGTCCTGGAGAGCTGAGAAGGGTTGAACAGGCAATGAATGTTCGTATAGTTGTATTTTGAATGGATGATCGTCGTAGGACTGTGTATGTTTTTAAAAGCAGTGTGAGAGATCGTACAAGACCCGTACTTATTTTAGGACTGTCAGGGACAACGTATCTCCCCATCCGTAATATAAGGGACCTTTACGCTAGTTATGATAAAAGACGAAAATATGGGCGACATCATGATTTGTGTAAGGGATGTATCGAGTTTGCGGATGATATAGTGAAACATTGTAAAGATTGCCACATGATATGTGAGCAGTCGTCTCAAATGGCTTTCTCAAATGTGAAAGCCGTGTAGTTGAAGCTGAGAAGAGAGATTGTAATGTGTGTAGACGCACATTTTTCAATAATAGCTGTTTTGAACTCCATAAATCATTTGGCACGTGCAGGAAAATGAGAATCTGTGAGTGTGGTATGTTTCACATGATGGATAATTGGGGAAATTTCAAGGACAAATGTAATGAGATTCAAAGTTCTACATGCCATGAGAAATATAAGGTGGACGGAGTAAAACATGTGTTATATGAAAGACGCCAAGCCTAAAAACAACCCATAACGGGGCAAAATTTGACACACAGTTCCTTTATAAGGAGTTGCTTGAGCACGAATCCTCTGAGATATTTACAGGTGATCCATTGAAAAGAGGCAACAAATTAATACAGATGCAGATAAGAGGCAATGTACAATTTAAAGACACTTTATTATTCACAACTTGTAAATTAGCAAAGCTACCCAAGGTGATGGGCGTATCAGCTGAAGTTTCAAAAGGATATTTCCCTTACACGTTCCTCACTAGCGAAACTTTAAATTACGTAGGTGTACCTCCACCCAAACATTACTTTAACTATGAATGTATGAGTACAGATGAACGTGAAGATTTTAACCATACTACAACAGTTTTAATGAATCTAGTCCTTATAATATAGCTGATGAATGTGAGCGTTATTGCGTGAATGATGTGCGCGTGCTTAGAGTATGTTTCCAGGCCTTTAGAAGGATGTACATAGGCCGTTTCAAATGCGATCCGTTGCAAGTCGCAACCACCATCGCCTCATTATGTTTTACGTGTTCAAGAATAACTTCATGCCTAAAGACACCTTAGCCATTATTCACAGAAACAATCCCGCAGTTATGGGCACAAGGCTATTTACTGGCTCATACACCTACAGCAGACAGGTGTATACATAAAGCATGCCCGCAACACGGGTGAAGTACCCATTAAGGTTAATGGTCGTGTTTTTTGGGTTGATGGACTAAGTGAAAACCGTGCCACTGGTGAGAAGACTGTGTACTCCTTTAACGGTTGCTGGTGGCACGGATGCCCCCGTCCTGAGTGTGGAATCGCAGGAGATATCCACGGTAGATCTCCTGCCGACTGTCTTGCGTGGACCCGCACCCGCGATCAACTTATAGGATCCCAGTTCACTCACAAAGTCTTGTGGGAACATGAGTATGATGCACGGATGGAGGCAGACGGACAGTTCCGTGAAGAAATAAACACGATCAAGCGCTCAATGGTGCTGGATCCTCTCAAATGCGGTGATAGCTTGTTTGGAGGGCGTACAAATCCCTTCAAGCTATACTTTCCGCCTACGGAGGGTGTGAAACTCCCTTACTACGAATTCTGTTCTTTATACCCCTACGTGATGAAGAACAATCCATACCCCGTAGGTGCGCCTGAGAAACTGGTGGGACCTGACCTACCCTCCATCGACGAGTTCTCAAGAAATTTGAACGGGTACTATTCTGGCCTTTCTTTCGTAGACGTACTCCCCCCTCGCAATTTATGGATGCCGATCTTACCCGTCGTTATCGATCACCAGCTCATGTTTCCCTGTGCGTGAAGTGCGCAGAAGAGAACAATGGTGATTGTGACCATACAACTCACCAGCGTAAGATTAGAGGTGTATATACAAGTCCAGAACTGGATCGAGCTGTTCGCCATGGATACAGCATATTGAAGATACATGAGGTGTGGAGGTTTCAGAAGCTACCCAACCTTTTCACGCCATATATAAACGCTTTTTTGAAAGATAAGGTCGAAGCATCAGGATATCCGCGAGGAGTTGATACCGAAGATGAAAAATCGGCCTATATTCAACGTTACCGTGACCGTGAAGGTATACAGCTTGACCGATCCCAAATTGTAAAGAACCCTGGCAAGCGTTTTAGTGCAAAGTTGTGTCTAAACAGTCTTTGGGGAAAATTTGCACAGAATACCGGCAAAGGGAACATTCATTTGGCACAAAGTTATAGTGAAGTCTGGGATTATGCCAATGCTCCCGATAAAGAGGTCATGGAGATCATGAATGTAGGTAATACTTACATAATAAAGTACAACAATACCGAATTGGCCACAGATACCTCACGGGTTACAAACATACCTGTGGCCAGCTTCACAACGGCCTACGCCCGCATAAAACTTTGGGGGTTATTGCATTCTCTTGGGCGGAGGGTATTGTACGCTGATACAGATAGTGTGATATTCACAGAGAGGGAGGGTGAATACATGCCTCCTATTGGTGAATTCCTCGGTGAGTTGACTGATGAGATCAAGGATGAGTATGGAGACACTGCATACGCCGACTCTTTTGTCTCAACAGGACCAAAAACTTATGGGGTACGGGTGAGGGTGGGTGAGGATATGAAATATATCGTGAAGGCAAAGGGTATCACGCTCAACCATGCGAATCGGCGGGTCGTTAACTTTGAATCGTTGAAGGATCTAGTGTGTTTGGATGATGATGAGAGCGATCGGCCTCCCCAACTAACTGTAGGCACCCATAATTTTCGGGCGCAGAAGCTGGGGGGCGTGAAGGAACTTAGGGGTACAAAGGTGTGCCGTAACACCTATAGGAAACGTTACCAGTTACCTGGTACCTATGATACCGTACCCTTTGGATACCATAACCTTTGATGTGTCTATTGTTAACTTATTTATCACACGTATTTGTAAATATATATGTCTTGAATATAATCTTTGATGTGTCTATTGTTAACTTATTTATTACACGTATTTGTAAATATATATAACTTGAATATTTCGTTTATTAAATAAATCGTGTTTCAATTAGCGTTTCACTTTCTCCTTTGTGTGTGTGTGTGTGTGTGTGTGTGTGTGTGTGTGCACAGGTGAAGGTTCTAAGCTCCGCCCACTGTAAGACCAGCAACGTGAGTCATGCTACTACCTGGGCTTCCCTGCGCGGTCAGTTGTTTGCAGTAAGCCCTGGGTATCAGACGTGTATTCTCCCGCGTAGACAGAAAATAGTAATGGCTACCTTTAATATTGCTTGTTCAACGTTTATGAAATGGTATTCTGCAAAGTGTCAAGATGTGGTGGATACTGAAAAACTCCCTATTCCCCCTCCTTTGCCTCTTTTAAGACTACATTGAATCGTGCGAAGGAGCAAGATGTACAAATACTCTATGGCTATTCTGGTGAGAGCATTGTAGGCTTTCGTAGCACAGACGATGTATTGAAGTATGTTATAGACCTAAGCTTTATAAAGGCTCACATATACCGTGAAGTAAAAGAAACAACGCGTGCAGAAGAGAAGCAACGGATATGGATAGTGAGTCTTATTGATGGGTGGTGACAAGCGATATTATGTCATGTTACACCATACCGAGTACTCGTACCCTGCGACTGAGAATGTAAATCTCGTCATCATGGAGAATCTTAAGTATTTTTATCACTATATTAATGTATATCATGATGAGGTTTGTAGTGAGGTTGTGGCTAATGCCCTGCGTGAGTTTTTAACAGACTTTAGAGACGAGTATCGCTTGTTAAACAAAAAGGAAAAATATGGGCATATGTTCCTCTCAAATAGTGCGCCGGAGTGTGAAGACGTTTAGTTTGTGGAAATGGTGAGTGGTAAAACAATAAAACCGTTATAAAATGTGTTTTGTTCGTGAAAATTACCCTGAAGGAAAATGCCTGGTGCGTATTCAGGGAAGTGGGAGTGATAAAACATTAAAACCGAAATTAATTCTTGTATCGGAAAATTTCTCAAAACACCTGCCCAATATAATGGGATACAACGATTCATGTTGGATCAGCGCCGTACACGTTTCATTAGATTATGGTGTGACTCGCTCCTCCCGTCGAACCGTCGCGTTGCATGTGCCTCATAGTTATCTCAGAGCTTGAACCGAGTGGACGTGCGCTCCTCGAATACGATGGAACTTCCTTTGAGCAGCATTCTCAACGCCGTGTACGATGTGTCCGTGACGAAGTCGTTGCGCGTGTTCAGGCGTAAATCCGGTATCGTTAACTATGTACTGGAAACGGATTGTAGACAAACAAACAAACGGAATGTTGTTTATTTAAGTGTCGAGGAGATGAATAGAATCTTCGTGATAGTTGAGAAGTGGAGTGAAGATCGTTATAAAATTCCTACAGGTGTAGGTACAAGAAGAGAGCAGATTAGTGACACCCCCTCATACGCCGTTGTATGTACGTTGTGTATAAATAACGATCGGCCATGCATTGATATACGGTTGATGTGGAAGAATGCTTCTGATAATAACGCTCTTGTTCCTACGCGAAACCGTTTCATCCTCGACAGAATGTTTGAAATCGTCGGATTCCGCAAGCTGAAGCCTATATTAGACGCGCGTGTTACGGATATGCTTTATTTTGATACAGTACTTGAATACGCATACACCGCTCTGCTCGATGGGTTTACCGAGTGTAGGGTTGAACAAGGTGAGAATGGTCTAGAACTGGAGGATTATTTAAAAAGTTTAGACTCTTTGAAATATCATGAACTTTGGTACAAAGCAATTGATCGGTACAGGGCTGAGCTCACCTACACCGTTCACCCTGAAGAACTATTTCTTTATATAACGAGCAGCTGTCGTAACGACTTAGAAGATTATTTCAATTGCTATGTTGAGTGAAGAAGTTCACGATTGAAAAGCTCGCGTCGGTAGAAATAAACCCTCGATTGGAAAGGCGTGTTTATAAACTTGTGTTTAATAATGTGGCTAACGATGAACTCTTTGTGCGTGCTTTTGATTGTATTCTAGACGTATTTAAAGATAACTTACCAACCAGTTGTAAAGTGGGAACAAAAATAGTACTGAACGATATGAAGGCCCTTCATATCGAGTATAGGTTTCCCTCTACTTTAAGCGGTGAAATATTATTAAGCCGCGTATACTGCGTAATGCAGAGTAATAACGATGTAAATGTAGACTCGATTACGTGTGAGTTTCGTGTATTGAAAAAAAAGTGAGTGTATTTATATATTTAACATATTTTTGTATATATATATATATATATATATATATATATATATATATATATATATATATATATATATATATATATATATATTTCTCCTTACTGTTATATTGACGGTTATACGTTTTGTAGTTCTTATTTTTATTTTGCGCGGTAAAGATAAAGTGTATGTATTTATTTATTTAACATAATTGTGTGTATATATTTCTGCTATGTTGATGGTTATATTATTTCTTATTTTTTATTTTTGTTTTTTGATCATTCCAATGTATATTTATTTTCTATATATTTCCATAATATAATTGTGTACATATATATATATTTCTCCTGTACTGTTATATTGACGGATATATTTTTTGATTATATGCATATTCCTCGTTCATATTTTTAATTGATCATTCAAATGTATATTTATTTTCTATATATTTATAATAAACAGAATGATGTAATGTTGTTTTATTTAATTCTTTTGGTTGTAAACAATTATACCAAGTGGCTGGTTACGCCTTCTAAACCTACTAGCGGAATTCTAAGCCAACTTTTAAGAATTAGTTAAATAAATGGTAGAATCTGACAACCTAATAATGTATACCTGAACAATTAAAATAAAAAGTGGTATCTGGCAACTCTCCATATTAATGTATACCTGAACAATTACAATAAAAAGTGGTATCTGACAACTCAACCTGAACAAGCCATTTACGCCTTCTAAGCCAACTGGCTGATTAGGAGTCTATAAGACAACGGCCACTCGGCTGAAATCTTAATGTGCACTTGGCTCCTGCCAGGTGAACACCTCTCTTGCTTTCTCTCCTTCTCCTGTCTTTCTCTTGGGGGATAACGCCGCCTCCAAGTTTCATGACCCCTTGTTGCACCTGCAGCATCCCCCCACCCCACTTTGCACCATTGAGTTGTTGCACACACCCCTCCCCCTTCATTGCATACCCTTCCCCTTTGCAGCATACCCCACCCCTCTTTGCAACATTGATCATTATCTCTTGCAACAGTGCAAAATTCTTGCACTCGTCCATTTTGCGACCATACTACTCTTGTAGATGTTACTAGTGTGTAAACTGTATAGTTATGGGGCTATATTTCCTGCTTTGAGATTTAGTTGTGAGAATTCTGTTACTGTGAGTACTTAATTCATGCCATCAAACTTATTAGGCACTAATCATGTTAAAATAAATTGTTTTAACAAACAGACTTGCTCAATGTTTTTTTTTCGCCAATTAAAATAAAAAATCACAATTTTTTTAGCACAATTTCGGTCGTGATTAACTTGAATTTGACCTTGAGTTGGCAATTCGGATGGAATAAGCGTGTCATCATACTTCTTTATCACTAAGTGTGGCAAAATGAAACATTTGGTCAAACCAATTGGCTCAGAATATATTTTTTTAAATTAAAATTAGAAAATATCATTTTTTGCAAAGTTTGACCTCGAAAATGACCTTCAAAGGCGAGAGTGGCATCCACCTGCATTTTATTCCTCACCCACAGGTACGTTGATTTAGCATGGGTGCCAGCTATTAACAAAAAACGCCGTTCAAAGTCGATTTTTTAATTTTGGCCGATCCACTATTGAGGAGACAAAATGCAGCGTTACCCACAAAGCGACTCAACAATCGATTCACAAGTATAAACCGCTCGTTGCAAATAGGTCATTCATGAAAGTGCTAATTGGCCAAGCTTCCAAAAGAGTGATCGCAAAGTGCTACAATACGCCATAAGAGAGAATGGGATGTAAATTAAATTTGAATAGTGAGATGAATCCTGAAAGGAAATAGAAAAGTCACAAAGAAAATAATCATACGACTTTCCTGAAGTATTTTCAGCCCGTAATCTTATGAACGCCCAATTAAATCCTTTAAAAGTAATTTTCTTATAGTTTTATTATCATCCATCTCACTCTCTGGTTTACTTAATACCGCAAAACTTTCTTCCAGCCACATTAATATAACGCAATTTTCGTTTATAGTCACGCTAAGAAGAGTCGGATGAAATACCTCGAAGGAATTGGGAACTGAGAGGTTTGTATTTTTACATTTCGTAAATTTAGATTTAAATAATTGCGTAAAATCCACGCAAGTACTGTAGGTGGTCTCTCAGACTTAGCTTCAATTATATTAATGCATATTTTTTATTTGTAATTCTCAGTGTATTGATAATTGCGTGGTCCCGCTGACAGTAGAGCACCTCCCGGCGGAATGTCCAGATTTTGAAGACATACGACCGAGTTTTTATCCAGATCTTCACTTCTATAATAGATTGTCGTTTATACTATGTGAATCAGAATCCTTTGATTATGATAGCTTGTTTGGCTTCGCAAGGCAGATACGATTACTCTGGAAACTTTAGTAATAAGATCAGTTTAATGCGGAGATTTAGCTTTCAAGTTAGGACTAAAATCTGCGATGAATTTTCAATCAATCAATCAATCAGTCTTCGGTGTCAAATTTTTTTTAAAATTGTAATATCACTGTAATATTTGAGGTATTAAATAATTAATATTAGTGTTCTAAACTCAGTAGTATAGATTAAAAAGGTATCAAATTCAATGGAGCCAGTTGAAACTTCGTACATATCGCATTCGCAAGAAACTGGATCCTTTACTTTCATTAAACGTTCAAGTTCATTGAACAAAATCATGGATTTTCGATGTTACTTAAAACTCGTTGAGAAAGTCAATTTTTGTTTAAATTAATTCTATTTTTTGTAGGAACTTCATTTTAAAGTAAATTGATTATGTAAATTGATATTTACCCTGAAAATATCTGTTGTGAGAAACTATGCATTTTGTTAGTATGCAAAATTTGCATTAATAAAAAAGTGTTTCATATTTATTGCAAACGGTTCCTTATTATATATATATATATATATATATATATATATATATATATATATATATACATACAGGGTGTCCCATAAGTCCGGCATCATAGGAGAAATTCATATTTTTCTATTTCTACAAACCATAATTCAAAGAGAGGCCGCTGCTGAATTTAACAGACTGCATCCAGACCGCGAGCCAATAACACAGAGTTGTGTTAGCAGACTTGTTGCAAAGTTTAAGGAAACAGGATCCATAGAAGATAAACCACGCAGTGGACCTTCAAGGAGGTCCACTGACGATGATACAGCGACTGCTATCCTCGCTCATTTTAACAGAAGTCCCAATAAGTCTCTTCGGCGATTGTCGAAAAGTAGCATCCATCGCATTCTACAGGCTCACAAATGGCATCCATATAAACTTCAGATCATACAGAAATTAAGCGAAGATGATCCCGACCGGCTGATGGAATTTTGTGAATGGGCTACGGAACAATAGCACGTTCTGTAAATAAAAGCTTTTGTTTTGCCTTTTTTTATTATTATTCCTATGATGCCGGACTTATGAGACACCCTGTATATATATTATATATATATATATATATATATATATATATTATATATATATATATATATGAAAATTATTTCACGAAAGTAACACGTGAATAATATTTATGATGAATAAAACCACGAAGGAAAGGAAACACAGAATGGTGCTGAAGCGCTTTCGTCTAATGACATCCTCAGGAACATTCGCATGGAGTTCGGGGAAATCATGCTGGCTTGGCATGAAGACTGGCCCCATCTCTTCCGCAACATCCTCTGGAGCGACGAGGCGGTGTTCCACGTCGGAGGCTTTGTCAACCGCCACAATTGCCACTACTGGGCAGGAGAGGATCCCATGGTTACCGCGCTGAAAAACGGCAGAATCGGTTCAGTGTAACGGTGTGGTGTGGTATGACCTCAGATCAGGTTGTGGGCCCGTTCCTTCTGCGCAACACCATGAATGCTGAGCGGTACCTTGCTATGTTGCGAAACGAGGTCTGGCCGGTTGTCAGCACATGGGAGAACATCGACGATCTGATATTTATGCAAGATGGCGCCCCTCCGCACTTCGCTCTTGTTGTCCGTGAGTGGCTGGATGCCCACTTCCCTGGGCGTTGGATGCGTCGTCGTGGTCCACATCAATGGCCAGCCAGGAGCCCTGACTTGACACCGTGCGACTTCTTTCTTTGGGGGTGGGTAAAGGAAGAAGTCTACCGCACCAAACCGAGGACATTGGAAGAACTGGAGGACCGAATTCGGGAAGTCATGTCCTCCATCCCGCCGGAGTTCCTGCTAAAGTCAGTGGACGCCATTCCTGGGCGGCTCCAGAAGCTGGTGGAAAGAGTTGGAGCCCACATTGAATTCTAGAGAAAACCTACCATGTATGCCTACCTTTTCATATTATTTCTTCTGAAATAAATGGATAATATACGTATTTTTTTACCAATCCAAAATAGGGAGCTACTTTCCGCCCACCCTGTATATATGAAAATTATTTCACGGAAGTAGCACGTGAAAAATATTTATGATGAATAAAACCACGAAGCAAAGGAAACACAGAATGGTGCTCAAGCGCTTTCTTCTAATGACATCCTCAGGAACACTGAATTAAATAAAGAGTTCAAGACTATATACAGGTTACAAAAAAAAAATATATATATATACCTATATATAAATACTTTTCACGTGTCACTTTCGTGAAATAATTTTTCATATACCTATATATATACCTTACCTTATGAACCTTATGTTGTTTCGTGTGTTGGTCTCTCTTCACACGGAGGTCAAGCTGGTGGCCCCGCCTCTAGGTCTGGCCTGGTGGAGGAGCGAGTTGCTCTCTTGCGCTCTCCACCGTACATAGCCAGGCACGCCCGGCTCATCTGGTACTGTCCTGAGCCAGGCATCCAGTCTTTTCTTGAAGACTTCACCTTTGACCTCCGTTACGTTTCTGAGGTCCGAAGGAAGCTGGTTGAAAAGTCTTGGCCCCCTGACAACCAAGCTATTTTCCTTCAGGGTTGAGGAGGTCCCTTGTCGTGCTTTTAATTTGGGAACACTACACATTCTGCCTTTCCTATTTTCCAGTGTTGTTTGAATGGTAATTGGGTTTAGTTTTAGGTTTGGTACCAGTTTTTCGATCATTTTCCATATGTAGATTATGATGTACCTCTCTCTTCTTCTTTCCAGTGAGTACAGATTTAGTTTACGTAGTCTTTCCCAGTAGTTGAGTTCTTTGCAGCCATCAATCTTGGCTGTGAAATGCCTTTGCGTTTCTTCTAGTTTATTAGTTTCTTCCTTTTTATATGGGGACGTCAAAACTGAGCAGTATTCAAGTTTTGGTATAATCAGTTTTTTAGCAGGGAATCATTACTGTCCTGTCCCTTCTCTTGAACGTTCTTAGAACCTGTCCGGCGACTCTTTTTGCTTTATTTATCGCTATCTGATTTTGTGTTTCGAATTTCGCATCATCTGTCATTATTATCCTGAGATCAATCGCTTTCATGCTTCTCTGAATTTCCTGTCTATCTGGAGCATAATATGCAGTCTGTTTAAGTTCTTCTTTTCTACCATATCTCAAGAGTTGAAATTTCTCGGCGTTGAATGACATGTTGTCTTCTGACCATTTTTATATTTTGTTCGTGTCCCTCTGCAAGGCCTCCACGTCATGTACATCGCTGATTTTTCTGCTGATCTTTGTATCGTCTGCAAAGGATGTTACTATACTATTGCTGTTTATATATATATATATATATATATATATATATATATATATATATATATATATATATATATATTTATATATATATATATATATATATTAGGGCTGAAACGGGTAGCTATTTTACCGGTAGTCGGGTTCGGGTACCCGAATTGTGATACCCGACCGGGTCTTGCAACATTATCATTAAAATTAAATTTAAATTTAAACAACAGCCATTTTCGTAACATAATACTTTATTCTACTACGCACACACAAAAATTTAAGCATAATACTGAATGTTACACACTGCAAAATGCAAATACAGGTAATTTTTCACAATTTGACGCATTTGTTTTATAAAAAAAAAAATTATAAACAAGAAATGAATGTGTATGTAGTATGTGGAGTATTTTCACGACTTTCGACGGCTTTTCACGACTGCTTTAAGTCGCGAAGAAAGTCCCATGTACGTAGGTTTTTACTACCCAGTTTTTGAGCAATTACTCGATCGGGTACCCGTTTTATCCCTATATATATATATATATATATATATATATATATATATATATATATATATATATATATATATATATATATATATATATATATATATACAGTATATAAAAAATGTATCATCAGCCTCGGGGACCTTGATTTTGGCTCTCTCTTTCTTATAAAAGGACAGGGCCGTTTCTAGCCATTAGGGGGCCCTAAGCAGTATACCCATTTGAGGCCCCACCCCTCCATCCACCAACTCACGCCTTACTACATCACCTCAGCACACACATACAAAAAATGGCTGTGTTAATAAAAAACAATTATGAAACAATTTTAATGAAACATTTATGTCCAAAACAACAAATATGTACTTTCAGAAAACAAACAGAAAAAATCCTCTTCATGAAATTCCTGAAAATTAGCTTATACATTATTTAGAATAAATGACACAGAACTATGTATAAAAAAATAATGTAATTATCAACTACCAAACAATTACTAAATCTACGATACAATCGTGTAATTGCTAAGTTATACAGAACAGTTTGTATCTTCGAAATTTTTGCCCCCTAGATTTCTTCTGGGCGAAATCATCAATAACATCATCATATAAAATCTCCCTGCCAACGTCCTGGTTGATGCTTATGATGCCAAGGCCACTGAGGCGATCCTGCCCCATTGATGATCTGAGGTAGTTCTTGATTAGCTTCATTTTAGAGAAGCTCCTCTCGGCTGACGGTATTGTCACAGGTAGAGTGCAGGCAATTCTTAGTGCAACCGAGAGATTGGGGTCTAGCTCCTCCAGTTGCTTCTGATGAATGAAGGAGAGAAGCTCCAATGCAGTCATGTTGTGTGAAGGTAAAGTCGGCAAGTTCTTAATTTCGAGGGCCAGTTCTCTTCCATCAATGCCAGGGTCAGCTCCAGAGCTCAGTATCTTAGAGAGCTTTTCATACTTGCAGGACAAGTCTTCCTTGTTCATTGTGGTGAAGTTTAGGGGAACCCCAAATATGTCCCTCACATCATCTAATGTTTTGAATGTCTCAATTATTGACCCGATGGCACAATCCACCACCACATTGAAAAATTTGACTTCCAGTCTCTTTAAGGCTTCTGTAAATGGTTTGTCAGGAGCTTCGTAAGCAAAGTGCTTTTTTGTGGATCTGAGCCTCTTCTCCTTCAGCACAGCCTCCACATTCATTTCCTCACATATGTCCCTAGCTACGACTTGTGCTGCAACAAAACCTGTTTCTGTAGCTGGTGAGTGAGACTTTTGTTTTTGTGAGGAGGTTGACTGCCATATCAAACTGCATTGTAGGAGACTGCAGAAGTTTGCTCACATGGTTAACTGCATGAAGAATGTCATACCATACTACTGTGCAAATCTGAAAGCGATAAGACCCTACCTCTTCTGCAAGTGTTTGTGCTTCAGTCCTGGCTATGGCATCTGTTGCATTGTTTCTGTCTTCCAACATAGCCTCTCTCATGGTGATGAAAGCTTCTACCGTCCTCTCTTTTAGGGAATGTGAAATCTGGACTGATTTGAAATGGTCCTCGAAACACCAGATCTGTCTTCAAGGCATCTGACAGGACAACTGGCCAGTCATACGGATCAAGCGGTGGAGCAGATCGTGGTTCTTGTTGCTCAGTAGAAATGCCTGTGTGTGGTGTTTGAAGCTGAACAGAAGATGGGCCGCTTGTTGGTTCATCAGGCTCTACTTCTACTGGTGTTTGAGGTTGCATAGAGGATGGTCCTGCTGTTGGCTCATGATGCTCATCAGGCTTTGCTGAGGATGGCTTTTCCAAATATTTCAGTAGTGCTCCTGAGAAGAAAACATTACATATTCTGTTATATTTTGCTAAAATACTCTTTCTTATCTTGTTTCATAATTGATCTGTGTGAACAGAATTTGAGGTGATGTGATCCATTAAATTTCACATTTCGGAATATAAATATTACAGAGACTACCTTACTCTACACGATTCCTGAGCACTTGCCTAGCTTGATGGTCTACCTAACCTAGTTGCCTGAACTGTAATCGTAAGAATATACAAGTGGCACATCTCACCTGTGCTACTGGAAAGCTTCTCCTCTATTTTCTTCTTTTTCCGTTTTTCGGCTCCTGATGGATAATGTCGTTTCATTTTCCAAGATGCACGAAGTCACATCTAATTAACCACAACTAATCTGCTAAATAATAATAATAATAATCATGATAATAATAATAATAATAATAATGTTTTACAATACTAGAAAAATTAAGCATTTCGGAAAGTATAAGCATACAGTAAGAATAAAGTTAAATAATATAGAAATAAGATCTCACAATAGTTATTTACACATTACGACCAAAACGTTTCGTTTGTCTCCGTTTTATCACATTTGTCTCATACAAAAACTTTAATTCATACGACAATAATACTAATACTAATAATAATACTAATAATACTAATAATAAGAATAATAACAACAACAATAATATTAATAATAACTTCAGCTATATTCCTATTCTTGCCCACTGAGCTATGATCTGGGAGCCTGTCTATGGGCCCCCTAGTAGCAGCGGGGCCCTAAGCGGCCGCTTATTCTGCTTATGCCACGAAAAGGCCCTGTAAAAGGGGAAGATTTTTGCCGGACGCTCGCCCTTGTCCCTTCTTTCTACATAAAAAAGCTCTTTCGTCTTTGTCTTTCATCTAGTACCTTTCCTCAATTACCGTCTCTTTACGGGGTTCTTGTCCGCCCCTGTATGGAGTACTCTTCTCACGTGTAGGGTGGCTCAACCCACACAGCTATCCTTGACCGGGTGGAATCAAAGGCTTTTCGTCTCCTCACTTCCCCGCCTCTCACTGTCTGTCTTTAATCCCTTTCTCTTCGCCGCATTGTTGCCTCACTTTCTCTCTACTATTACTATTATAAAGGACACTGCTCTTCTGAACTCTCTAACTGCTTGTCTCCTTGAAGAAGAACCTGCAATACCAGACTTTCAAACACATTCTCATCCCTTTTCTGTCGAACTCTTTAACGTAAAGGTTAATCGGTATTTTCAATCTTTCATCTACTCATTCAGTTAACTCCGCAACAATCTTCATCAATCCATCTTTCCCCCTGTCTCTCACCTCCAATCTTTCAAACGCACTGTGTCCAGGCATCTCGAGAACTCTGGACCTTCATTTTGGCTCTCTCCTTCTTCTACAGGGAGAAGGAGAATCTGCATAAAAAAAAAAAATCACTGGAATATCATGACATCCATGGGTTACGTAAACATCGTCAAATTTTAATGAAGTTAATCTTCATTATTATACAAATCTATTTTACTTCGGTTCAGCCTCATGCGGATTTATAAAGTTCATGTTTAAAATAAAAATAATAACTTGTACAGAACTATTTTAAATGTGAATAACTAACTTAACTTTGTTTATCTGAAGGTCTTGGTGAGGTATAGTGGTTCGGATGCTACTAAAAGCTGTACCTCCCCTCCGTCATATGACTTTACAACTCCGAATATTATTGTTATTATTATCATTAACCAACATAACATGAATTAAATATAGGACTACGTGAGATTCAATATTTCGATCTTGTGCAATATTTAGTTCTTATGCTCGTTTGGAGTCTTTTGTGGTCGACTTTTTATGAAGTTCGAGCGCTACCGACTGGGTTGTTTTGTAGTTGAAAATGAAATTTCTCTTCGTTGGGAAAACTTGGGAGTGGCATCGGTTTTTTCTGCACTTTTTCCAGTAGTGACGCGTGTGGGTAATGCCCTGCCTTTCTTGTATATGGTCATTCATTCGTCTCGAACAAATTGTTGCTATCTGATAACGCATTTCTCAGATTTTTGGTTTGACATCTGCGAGAGAGAGCAGTTTTTAGAATCTAGACGCTTCGTAAAATGTCTTAATGTCGTTTAAGGTTTTTTCTAATAATCCTTTTTGAGAAGAAAGACATATTTACGTGCTTAACTGCTTGAAGAAAGACTGCATTACTCAAAGTATTGGCACTCTTACCTAATCATGCAGTGACGCTAATTCCTGGGCATTTAGGCGCCGAATTATTGTGATTGCGAGTGACTATACTGCATATAGCGGTTATGTAATTTTTAATTTTAAGAACTTTCGTATTAAATTTCTTTTTCCTTATATTTAGACAAGTTTTGGCATGATTTTCAGTTTAGCATCAGCCAAAAAAGTATTTCTTTTGATAAAAATCATGCTGTTTCCACGCAGACAGTGATTGCCTCAAGATAGATAAATTCATCATTGATTTCTGTATAATGCGAGAGGGAATTGTACAAACATCTCTTTTGATATTAATTATTATTGTTATTTACTTATACTCTATTTTCTCAAGGGGGCACAAGTGTTGTAATGAAAATTCATGGAGAAAAATCTATAGCTACAATAACGGAATATTTGTACATTACTCATATACCAAGTAGATAATCCAACTATACTATATGGTTAATCCAACTTTATTGTAGTTGCGTTTTCCATGCTTATTTTCCTGACCATCTTAAATAGTGCAATCACAGAACAGGTAGATTAGTCATAATATAGTGTGATTAATCATTTGGTATCATATACTGGTAAACCAAATGATCACTTGTTTTAACCAAGGATTTTTCTCTTAAATCCCAATATTTGTTTTGTCAATCCTCCTTTGCCCATATATATATATATATATATATATATATATATATATATATATATATATATATATATATATGCATTTAACTGCAATGACCACGCAGTATATAAATGAATAGAAACGACGTAAATAAGGAGCGTCTCTGCACACGGGGAAGAGAAATAACGAATTTTTCATTTATTCGTTATTTCTCTTCCCCGTGTGCAGAGACGCTCCTTATTTACGTCGTTTCTATTCATATATATATATATATATATATATATATCACACACACACACACACACACACACACACACACACATATATATATATATTATATATATATTATGCAGGAAGGAGGAGCCATGGGCGAATGCTCGAAAAAGCGTCCTCCCCCAGAGAAGAAGAAGAGAGCCAAAATGAAGGTCCAGGGTTTTCGAGATGCCTAGAGACACCGTTTGAAAAATGGGAGGTCATAGACAGGAGTTAAAAATGGATTGAGGAAGATTGTTCCAGAATTGACAGGTTGAGTAGATGAAAGATTGAAAATACCGATTAACCCTCGCGTTAGAGAGTTGGACAGAAAAAGAATGAGAAAGTGTAGAAAGTCTGGTGGTGCGTGTTCTCCTTAAAGGAGGAGGCAAGCAGTTAGAGAGTTCAGAAGAGGAATGTTCGTTATAATAGCCATAGTAAAGAGAGAGTGAGGCAACACTGCGGCGAAAAGAGAGGGATTGAAGACAATCAATAAGAGGCAGGGAATTGATGATAAGACGAAAAGCCTTTGATTGCACCCGGTCAAGTACGGCTGTGTGGGTTGAGCCACCCAACACGTGAGAAGCATACTCCATACAGGGGTGAAGAAGAAACAAGAAATTGCGGAGGTTGTACAGCACATCTAACCTCTTAGAAGCTGTTTTGAAAAGAGAGTATATGTGATCTTTCCAGGAAATATCACGAGAAAAGGAAACGCCAAGAATATTAAGAGAAGAGGAAGGATTGAGTTGTGTTGTTGAAGGTAAGGGGATATTCGTGTGGAAGATTGTGATGAGTAGACAGATGTAGGAACTGAGATTTTGAGGCATTGAAAGCCACAAATTTTTCTCTGCCCCAATCAGAGAGAGTAGAAAGACCAGAGGTCAGGTGGTTCATAGTCGTCCCACGTGAATCATGGAGTGACTGCTGTGAGTGACGCTTTGGGAAGCCAATGGAGAATGGAAGAGTGGAATCATCGGCATAGGAGTGAATAGGACAGGAAGTGCGAATTAAAAGATCATTAATAAATAAAAGGAAAATAGTGGGTAATAGGGCAGGACCCTGAAGAGTACCACTGTTGATAGCTTTAGGAGAAGAACAGTGGCCATCTACAAACGCAGCTGTAGATCGGCCAGAAAGGAAATTAGAGATGAAGGCACAGATAGAAGGAGAGAAACCGAAGGAGGGCAGCTTGGAAAGTAAAGATTTGTGCCAGACTCTATCCAACGCTTTCGAAATGTCTAGCACAATAGCAAAAGTTTCACCGAAATCCCGAAAGAAGGATGGCCAAGAGTCAAATAGATATGCAAGACCATCAGTAGAGCGAACCTTGCGGAATCCATACTGACGATCTGAAAGAAGATTGCGAGAAGAGAGGTGTTTAAAAATCTTCCTAGTAAGGATAATTTCAAAAACTTTGGAAAGAAAAGAAATCAAAGCAATTAAGGGTTGAGAGCGGTCACCCTTCTTTGGGACAGGCTGAATGCAAGCGAACTTCCAGCAGGAAGTAAAACTACAAGATGAGAGACATAAACGAAAGAGTTTGCCTAGGCAGGGTGTAAGCGCAGTTCTTAAGAACTACAGGAGGAACACCATCAGGATCGTATGCCTTCCTAGAGTTGAGCCCAGATAGGGCAGAAAAAACATCTTCAAAAGAGATTCTAATTTCAGACATAATAAGGTCAGAGGGGGTAGGAGATGGAGGAATAGCAGCGGAATCGTCCAGGGTTGAATTGTAAGCGAAAGTTTGAGCGAAAAGTTCAGCTTTGTCAGGAGAAGAGACGGCAAATATGCCGTCGGAATGGAAAAGAGGAGGGAAAGAAGAGGAAGTAAAGTTGTTGAATAGGTTCTTAGCTAGATGCCAGAAAGAGGAAGAACTGGATAATTTTTCACATTTTTGTCGGATGAAGGAATTTTTGGCGAGTCGAAGAACAGATTTTGCACGATTCCGGGCAGAAATATAAGCTAAGTGAGAATCAGAAGTTGGATAGCGACGGTATCTTCTGAAAGCCTCCTCTCTGTTGCGGATAGCATTAGAACAAGTAAAGTTAAACCAAGGTTTTTTTGCATTAGTAGTAGGAATAGAATATGGAATGTACGAGAACAAGTTAGGTCATTGCGTACATATACACAACATCGACCTTTCGAATGAAATTGAGTATAAAGTAGAAGGAGACAGAAAAGGTGTTGGTGTCAGTCGTCTCAGACAATTGAGTTTCAGCGAGGAGGAGGAAAGGTTTAGAGGAGGAGAGGTGGTGCTCAACAGAGTGAAAATTTGAGAAAACACCACGAATGTTGCAAAGTTTAAGAAAAGTGAATCAGAGAGAGGCCCAGAACATCTCGAATGGGCGGTAGCAGATCCAGTCCCGCTGCCCGGGTCTGCGTTCACAGTATCGGTAGCAGGGGAACCAGAAGTGGGGACATTTATGGTTCCCTCCACAGGGGACTCCGAGGCTCGTAAAGTTGATGCCATTTTTTATTTTTAAATTTTGAAAAGATTATGAAGTGTGAAAGATGCATGTATATGTAGTGAGGAATAGGGAGAGAAGTGGGTGTTTGAGAGAATGCTGAAATGTTCACAGGGTAGATGAGACACCGAAAAGGATCAGCTAAGGAGGACAGTGATAGGAGAAACGGGAGTTCCAGCGCTTCCTATCTTCTGTCTAACGTCCCCCCCCCCCGGAGTGCTCCCCTGGTCGATTGGTGTCTACATTCTACTCATATATATATATCAGACACGGGGCTGAGGCCTGGCCTCACCCTTGTGGCTGGCCTCGGGCATATTTTGCAGGCTTCGGCCTCGGACCTGAAAAGTGGCTGGCCTCGAGGCCAGCTGAAAAGTGGAAAGGCCTCGTGACTTTCGTGAGACGTTAGGGAATCCTGATTTGTTCTGCAATTTTCAACCCCCGGTAGTGTTGGGGTGAAGATTCTTCAGGTGGGCGCGCTCGGGTGGATATTCTTCAGGTGAGGACCATAACCTGACAGGTAACCGTATGTGGCGGCATACTTTGATAAATATTATTCAGACAGGTGACTAGTCAGGCGGCAGTCTTTGATAAATACTATTCAGTTAGGTAACCAACGGATTAGTGACAAGTCACTAATACGTTAGGTACATAAATGATATATATGTCGCGGTATAGAAATATTATTCAATCAATCAGCAGTAGACCAATTGACTTAATGTAGCAAAACTAGTGTGAGAAAGCAATCTATCAGATGTCAACAGTTGAACTGAGCTCATATAATGTGTTTGTGTTATTTATGTGTATAAACTATTGTACTGTATCTATTTCTATAACAAAAAATAGGCCAAACTAGAGAAGAATACCACCTGGTATACTGATAACTATCTACTAGCGTCGATAATTTTGTTTTTCGCCCGTCGTAAATTGTAACATCTAAACTTCTAAATAATATGATTTGAAATGAATATATAATATCGGATGCAAATAATAATTTTGCTGTTATCGGCATTATAACTGAGATGTAAATTGTTAGTGTTTGCAAATAATTATAATTTTTTCGGTCTTTTTCATTTACTTTAATAATATAAAGTATTATACATATAACTTTAAAAATGTCTGATAATTAATGGATAATATCAGGTGCAAATATACTCTTGAATCAAATTACATATATAACATGTTGAAATATTAGGCGAAATATATGATAATAAAAACCCACTCTAATAGACAGAGTTTATTTCCACAACAGTTTCGATGCCCACTGGCATCCTCTTCGGGTGGATACAGAAAAACGAATGAACTAAAAACAAGAGGGAAAACAGTCCAGGGACCATTAAGAAATTCGCACCTAAGTTAGATCCCGTTCTCCCGACACCGGAAGGGCATTTTTATTAAAGGGACCCGCTTATAAGTACATTCGCACAAATTTAAAACTATCTTCTTGTTCTATCATACAGATCCTATTATTTTTTTACATAATTATTACATTTATTATTAAATTTATTACATTTAATATTGCATTATTATTTATTACAGAAATTATAAATTTATTATTACATTGATTATTACATTGTTGTTTATTACACAGAAATTGTAAACCGAAAAACGAATAAAAAAGGCGAGAAGGAAACAATCCAGAGACCATTAAGGAATTCGCACCTAGGTTAGATCCCGTTCCCCCGACCCCAGAAGGGCATTTTTATTAAAGGGTCCCGCTTATAAGTACATTCGCACAAATTAAAACTATCTTCTTGTTCTATACATACAGATTCTATTATTTTGACATAATTACTGCATATGAATGGGAGAACGACAAACAATTACCTGGACTGTTTTCCCTCTTGTTTTTGGTTCATTCGTTTTTCTGTATCCACCCGAAGAGGATGCCAGTGGGCATCGATACTATTGTGGAAATAAACTCTGTCTATTAGAGTGGGTTTTTATTATCATATTTTGACCTTCACGTAAAAAAAGTGAAGTTTTTTTGCATTTATTAGGCGAAATATATTCTTAATATTATCGTTATTATATTAGTATCGTATATACAGTATAATTATAGAGTAATGGCATGATATAAACTTCACACCTATAGGCCTACCTTACATCAGAAACATCTTTCACATACAGAACAAGCTACAATTACATTAATGATCTTTGGTAGACTTTAAGACCACAATTTCTTATTGTCAAGATACAAAAAAGTGCAAAACTTAAAATAATAAGGCATCTCCAAATGTTGCTCTGTTTGCAATGCTCGCTAGAGTCGCTAATAAATGTAGCCATTCAGAAATTATACGATCAGCACTCAGTGAGTTAGTACAATCTTGAAATATTTTGCTAGATCATCTTCAAATCATAACTTTCCATGTTATCATAAATATTTGAAATATTGCGGGTATATGAAAATGAGAAAAAAGACTGCATGAAATGAGAAATAAAAAGTTATTGGGTAAGTGAATTGAGCTATGTCTTTGTTTATTAATTTTGAGGAGAATCTTGTTTTTCCTTATGGATTTAAAAAAAAGAAGAGATACAGGCTACGGTAGGTTACCTTTGGAAGAGCTTTAGGCCTAGGCTAGGCTAGATTGTTGAGCCTTCCCAAAGCATGGAGGAACTTATTCGTAAAAGGTTTCGAGGTGAGTATCTGCACTCAGAGGTGCAAATGCCGCATTCGTTATTTACATCCGAATATGACACCTCTGGGTGCAAATACCTTCAGCCTAACAATCTTAAAGCCTCGTGAGGCCTCCCCTTAAAAGGCCTCGACCTCCGCCTCGAGGCCTTTGAAAAATGCATGTCCTCGGCCTCGCCTCGTCCCCATGCCTGATATATACAGGGTGTCCCATAAGTCCGGCATCATAGGAGAAATTCATATTTTTCTATTTCTACAAACCATAATTCATATTTTTCTCTTTCTACAGGCCATAATGTCTGTGAGCAAGGAAGAACGAATCCAGATAATTCTACTCATAGGAAATCGGAGTCAAAGAGAGGCCTCTGCTGAATTTAACAGACTGCATCCAGACCGCGAGCCAATAACACAGAGTTGTGTTAGCAGAATTGTTGCAAAGTTTAAGGAAACAGGATCCATAGAAGATAAACCACGCAGTGGACTTTCAAAGAGGTCCACTGACGATGATACAGCGACTGCTATCCTGGCTCATTTTAACAGAAGTCCCACTAAGTCTCTTCGGCGATTGTCCGCCGAGACAGGAGTGTCGAAAAGCAGCATCCATCGCATTCTTCAGGCTCACAAATGGCATCCATATAAACTTCAGATTCTACAGAAATTAAGCGAAGATGATCCCGACCGACGGATGGAATTTTGTGAATGGGCTGCGGAACAATATGCTCGGGATGCCAATTTCCCGTCCACCATTCTGTTCAGTGACGAGGCTGTTTTTTATGGAAATGAGGTAAATCGACAGAACACCCGCTACTGGTCTCAAAACAACCCTCACTGGTATACCTCTTCAAAGGAACAAGGTGCATCTCGGGTGATGGTATGGTGTGGCATTTGGAAGGATCGCATCATAGGCCCCCTCTTTTTCGATGAACATGTCACTGGAGGCACCTACCTACGTATGCTCAAGGAAGAAGCATTTCTCAGTGACTTGAACGAAGAAGGAAATTTCCCAACATGGTTCCAGCAAGACGGCGCTCCTGCACATTACAGCACCCAAGTAAGGGAATACCTGTACCAACAATTCCCTGGTCATTGGATAGGACGTCGAGGGCCTGTGGAATGGCCAGCTAGAAGCCACTAGATTTTTATCTCTGGGGCCACTTGAAAACGCTGGTATACGCAGAGAAAATTAGGAGTGTTGAACATTTGCGGCAGCGCATTATTGGGGCATGTAACACCATTACTCCTGACATCATTCACCGTGTGCTTGCTGACTGGGTATCGCGTCTGAATTTGTGTATTGAAAACAATGGTGGACATATTGAGCACGTTCTGTAAATAAAAGCTTTTGTTTTGCCTTTTTTAATTATTTTTCCTATGATGCCGGACTTATGGGACACCCTGTATATCATAAATTATATATATATATTATATTATATAATATATATATATATCAGGGCTGTGCGGGTCTATCACTTTCGGGTCGGGTCCGGGTCTGGGTCATTTTTCTAATTTACTTTCGGGTCCGGGTCCGGGTCATTTTTCTAATTTACTGCCGGGTCCTGGTCCGGGTCCGCGTCGGACCCGAAAGTTCACTTTCAGGTCCTGTCGGGTCTTTCAGTATATGACCCGGGTCTGGGTCGGGTCCATTATTAAAAATGTAATAATTATAATCTGGTATAGGATAGGTAATAAGACTGCTACCGTAGCTACATTAACATGTTTTCTGAAACATAGTAAAACATTATATGGCTATACGGTAGTAGCCTAACCATATATATTAATTAATCCGATTTTGGAAATGTTTGAAAGTAGGTGTATTAATTGTATTAATATTTAATAGTAACTAGGTATAGTTATACATGCATTGCTAAGGGGCAAAGTACGATGTATGATTTGCTTTCTTTAGCCCCCTTATTCTAACAGCACTTGATCATGTCGGACCCGTTGTCTGTTGCAATGGATACAACTTGTGAGGATCCCAAGTCGTACTCGGTTAACACAGACAGAATGGTTTGTTTCAAAACATCTCCTATGAAATTAATTATTTATTACTGATTTAGATTTAAAGAACATTCTTTTACATATACTGTAATATTGTACGATATATATATATATATATACTATATATAGATATATATAATATAATATATATATACAGGGCGTCCCAAAAAAATGTATACACACTTTAAATAATTATAAAGGCAGTGTTTATTAAAAATACATTTCATTTTCAAAATGTAATAGAATCTACAGACATTATTTAATTGTTTTGTCAACGCCTGTTTTCAAACTGACGTCCGTTCTGGTCCAGGCACTGCTGATAACGCGAAGCAATGGAATCGCAAACATCACGAAGCATTTCGTTTGGTATTTGTGTGCATTTCTCGTTCAATGGCTGCTCTCAATTCAGCGACTGTTGCAGGTTTATAGCGTAGATTTTGTCTTTTAAGTATCCCCAAAAAAAAAGTCTAGTGGTGTGAGGTCTGGTGAACGCGGAGGGTATTCTACGAAACCCCTTCGTCCAATCCACATCCACATCGGCCAAGTACCACTCGCAATACTCCACGCTTCGGTCCGGATCATCTTCATTAATAGCATGGACTAATCTTGGAATGTAACTTTTCCATTGACAGCGCTTCAAAATGCGTTGGACAGACGATTCTGAAATTCCTACCTCACGACTCGCTTGCCGCACAGATTTTCTTGGACTTTGGTGATACGTTTCCAGTACTCTTTCTTGCTTTGTGGGCTTGTCGATGTCCGTGGTCTTCCGGAACGCTTCTTGGGACATTCTGAACAGTTCCATCGGCTTCAAACTTATCTCTAATTCGAGTGATGGTAAGTCGCGTTGGTGGATCTGTTTGAAACACCCTCCTAAACTGTCTTTGCACTTCAACTGCGTTTTCACACTTCCAGTAGCATTTTAGAATGAATTTCCTTTGTTCAAAGCTTAGTCTGACTGCCATTATTAATTCTAATGGGTTTAACTTGGAAAGAAAGAAACATCAATTGAGCTATCAGCTGTTAAAGTGTGTATACATTTTTTTGGGACGCCCTGTATATATATATATTTTGTGTGAAATGTAAAATAATTTTTTTTGTGAAATGTAAATAATTTTTACCTGTATGTGAGCAGTGAAGTTCTTTGACAGCCAATGTTTTCACTTCAATTTTGTTTTCAAAGTCATATTGGGCTTGAATACCTAAAATTCTTATATCTAAGCGGCTGCAACAATCTACTTTTAAATGAAACATCTTTTTTAAAGTATTTTTAACTTATTTTTTTCAGCTATTGCTCAGTAGTGTGACCGCAAAATGGACGAGTGCAGGAATGTTGCAAATGTTACGTAATGTTGTAAGAGTGCCAAACCCCCCCTTGTTGCAAGGCACCCCCACCCCCCTTGGTGGCACCCCCGAAGTGGGGTTGCAAGGGGTATGCGGAGTTATCCCCCAAGCTGAACCCCAAGGGGGTATGCAACTTGAAGTTATCCCCCAAGCTGCAATGAACCTCTTTGGGGAGAAGGTGGGACGGCCTCACCCCCGAAATGGGCATACCTAACCTGAGGGAAACCTCTTCGGGGGAGAAGGTGGGACGGCCTCACCCCCCAAAGGGGCATACCTAACCTGAGGGGAAACCTCTTTGGGGGAGAAGGTGGGACGGACTCCCCCCCCAAAGGGGAAGCCTCTTTGGGGGAGAAGTTGGGACGGCCTCACCCGCCAAAGGGGCATACCTAACCTAAGGTGGAGAGAACCCAGAGGAGGAGGGTTCTTCGCTTGGCGAGAGCCAAGCGCATATGAGTCCTTCAGCCAAGCCGCCGTTCTCTTATAGGCCCCTAATCAGCCAGTTGGCTTAGAAGGCTGAGTTGCCAGATTCGTTATTTATTTAATTATCCTTATATTCATCCGTCAGTTGGATTAGAAAGTTGAGTTGCCATATTCGTTATTTATTAAATTATTCCATATATTAATCAGCCGGTTGGATTAGAAAGTTGAGTTGCCAGATAGCAATAATTATTTATTTAAACCATGTATTAATCAGCCAGAGCCAGCGGGCGCCACAGCCAGTTGGCTTAGAAGGCTGATTTGCCAGATTCGTTATTTATTTAATTATTCCATGTATTAATCAGCCAGAGCCAGCAGGCACTACAGCCAGTTGGCTTAGAAGGCTGAGTTTCCAGATTCGTTATTTATTTAATTATTCCTTTTATTCATCCGTCAGTTGGATTAGAAAGTTGAGTTGTCAGTTTCGTTACTTATCTAATTGACAAATGGCAATTAATTAACTATTCTGAAATTCGAAACCAAACAAGTGATATAATTGTGTACAAGGAATAAATAAAATACCAATACATCATTCTGTTTATTTACATGAATTAATGGAAATACAATGGGATATACAGGGTGGGCGGAAAGTAGCTCCCTATTTTGGATTGGTAAAAAAATACGTATATTATCCATTTATTTCAGAAGAAATAATATGAAAAGGTAGGCATACATGGTAGGTTTTCTCTAAAATTCAATGTGGGCTCCAACTCTTTCCACCAGCTTCTGGAGCCGCCCAGGAATGGCGTCCACTGACTTTAGCAGGAACTCCTGCGGGATGGAGGACATGACTTCCCGAATTCGGTCCTCCAGTTCTTCCAATGTCCTCGGTTTGGTGCGGTAGACTTCTTCCTTTACCCCCCCTAAAGAAAGAAGTCGCACGGTGTCAAGTCGGGGCTCCTGGCTGGCCATTGATGTGGACCACGACGACCCATCCAACGCCCAGGGAAGTGGGCATCCAGCCACTCACGGACAACAAGAGCGAAGTGCGGAGGGGCGCCATCTTGCATAAATATCAGATCGTCGATGTTCTCCCATGTGCTGACAACTGGCCAGACCTCGTTTCGCAACATAGCAAGGTACCGCTCAGCATTCATGGTGTTGCGCAGAAGGAACGGGCCCACAACCTGATCTGAGGTCATACCACACCACACCGTTACACTGAACCGATTCTGCCGTTTTTCAGCGGTAACCGTGCGACTTCTTTCTTTGGCGGTGGGTAAAGGAAGAAGTCTACCGCACCAAACCGAGGACATTGGAAGAACTGGAGGACCGAATTTGGGAAGTCATGTCCTCCATCCCGCCGGAGTTCCTGCTAAAGTCAGTGGACGCCATTCCTGGGTGGCTCCAGAAGCTGGTGGAAAGAGTTGGAGCCCACATTGAATTTTAGAGAAAACCTACCATGTATGCCTACCTTTTCATATTATTTCTTCTGAAATAAATGGATAATATACGTATTTTTTTACCAATCCAAAATAGGGAGCTACTTTCCGCCCACCCTGTATATATATGGTCAAATAATAGAATGGAAAATGTATAATCATACAAAACGGTGCATTATCAAAATATTAGTACAGGAAAAATATTCATATATATCAAATATATTGAAAATATACAAAACGTATAATCATATTAGTACAGGAAAAATATATATTGTCTTTACGTTCTACGGTGCAAAACGCTAAATTCGCATGTGATAGAGTCTATATCAACATCGCCGTTAATTTGTACGAGGTGGTAAAACCGTCCAAGCATCACTTCACCGTTTAACTGATACGGAGGTATATACTCTACATAAATGGCTTTCATATCATTCAACATTATTTTTGTGCCCACTTTACGCCCGGCTGGCAAGTTATCTTTAAACGAACACAATCAAAAGCACGCACAAAAACGTCATCGTTAACCATAACATTAAATAGAAGTTTAGAAACATGCCTTTCCAATCGGGGGCTTTTTCTTGCCGTCCCGAGCTTTTCAATCGTGAACTCTTCTTCACTCTGCATAGCTGCATTGGAAATAATCTTCCAAGTCGTAACGACATCTATCCATTATATAGAGGTACAGCTCTTCAGGGTGAACAGTGTAGGCGAGCTCAGCTCTGTACCTCTCAAGTGCTTTGTACCAAAGTTCAGGGTATTTCGAAGAATCTAAACCTTTTAAATATGCATCCATATCTAGACCGTTCTCCCCCCGTTCATTTCTACATTCAACAAATCCGTCGAGCAGAGCGGTGTATGCGTGTTGAAGAACCGTGTCAAAATAAATCATATCCGTAACACGACCGTCTAATATAGGCTTCAGCTTACGGAATCCGACGATTTTAAACATTCTGTCGAGGATGAAACGGTTTCGTGTATGGACAAGAACCTCATTATCAGCTGTGTTCTTCCACATCAGTCGTATATCAATGCATGGTTGTTCGTTATTTACACTCAATGTACAAACAATGGTATATGAGGAGGCGTCACTAATTATCTCTCTTATTGTACCTAAGCCAACAGGTATTCTATAACAGTCCTCTGCCCACCTCTCAACTATCACGAAGATTCTGTTCATTTCTTCAACACTTAAATAAATAACGTTGCGTTTACTTGCATGCCTGCAGATCGTTCCAAACACATAGTTAATGGTGCCGGTTTCTCGCCTGAACACGCGCAATGATTTCGTCACGGAGACGTCGTACGAGGCGTTGAGAATGCTTCTCAAAGGGAGTTCCATCGTATTCGCACGTCCACTCGGTTCGAGATGACTATGGCACGTCCACTCGGTGCAAGCTCTGAGATGACTATGAGCCGCAGGAGACAAGATCAGCTCGACGGGAGGAATGAATCACGCTGATGAAACGCGTATGGGTTTGTTCGAACTCGTATGCTCCGCATGAGTCACAGGAGGGAGGATCGGCTCGACGGGGCTGGGTGAGTAACGCTGATGAAACGTGTATGGGTTTGCTCGAACTCGTATGTTTCGTGAGGTACACGGGTGGGCGGGAACGCGTCACACTGCTAAAGCGTGTACAGGCTTGTTCGAACACTCTTGGACAAACACATTTTATAACGTTTTTATTTGTTTTATCACTCAACATTTCCACAAACTAAACATTTTCACAATCCGGTGCGCTATTAGAGAGAAACATATGCTCATATTTATCCTTTTTGTTTAACAGCCGATACTCATCTCTAAAATCTGTTAAAAATTCACACAACCCATTAGCCACAACCTCACTACAAACCTCATCATGATATATATTAATATAGTGGTAAAAATACTTAAGATTGTCCATAACAAGATTTACATTTTCAGCCGTAGGGTACGAGTAATCGGTATGGTGTAACATGATATAATACCGCTTATCACACCACTCATCCACAAGACTCACTACCCATAACTGTTGTTTATCTTCTGAGCGTGCTGCTTCTACTACGCGGTATATGTGAACCTTTATAAAGCTTAGTTCTATAACATACTTCAGTACATCGTCTGTACCGCGAAATCCTACAAGCCCCTCGCCAGAATATCCGTAGAGTATTTGAATATCATGATCCTTCGCACGATTCAATGCAGCCTTAAAAGAGGCAAAGGAGGAAGGAATAGGAAGTTTTTCAGTATCCACCACATCTATGCACTTTGCCGAATACCACTTCATAAATGTTGAACACGCTATATTAAAGGTAACCATTGCTATTTTTTCTTCTACGCGAGAGAATATACGTCTGAGCTCAAGGATATACAGAGGTCAACTGAGCACGCAGGGAAGCCCAGGTTGCGGCATGACTCACGTTGCTGGTCTTACAGCTTACAGTGGTCGGGGCTTTTTACTGTACACACGTACGCACGCAAAGTAAAACGCTGGTTGAAACATGATTTATTTAATAAACGAAATATTCAAGATATATATATATATTTACAAATACGTGTAACGTGTAATAAATAAGCTAACAATAGACATATCAAAGATTACGATATCCAAAGGGCACGGTATCATAGGTACCAGGCACCTGGTAGCGTTTCCTATAGGTGTTACGGCACACCTTTGTACCCCTAAGCTCCTTCACGCCCCCCAGCTTCTGTGCCCGAAAATTGTGCCTACAGTCAGTTGGGGCGGACGGTCACCCTCATCATCTTCCAAGCACACTAACTCCTTCAGCGAATCAAAGTTGACGACTCACCGATTCGCTTGGTTAAGCGTGATACCCTTAGCCTTCACGATATACTTCGTATCACCCCCTATCCTCACCCGTACCCCATAGGTTTTTGGCCCTGTTGACACAAACGAGTCTGTGTATGCGATGTCTCCATACTCATCCTTGATCTAGTCAGTTAGCTCTCCGAGGAACTCCCCAATAGCGGGCATGTATTCTCCCCTCCTCGCTGTGAATATCACGCTATCTGTATCGACATACAAAACCCGCCGCCCAAGAGAATGCAGTAGGCCCCAAAGTTTGACGCGCGCGTAGGCTGTTGTGAAGCTGGCTACAGGAATGTTTGTAACCCGTGAGGTATGTGTGGCGAATTCGGGATTGTTGTACTTTATTATGTAAGTATTACCTACATTCACAATCTCCATGACCTCTTTATCGGGTGCGTTGGCGTAATCCCAAACTTCACTATAACTTTGGGCCAAATGAACGTTCCCTTTACCGGTATTCTGTGCAAACTTTCCACAAAGACTGTTTAGGCACAACTTTGCCCAAAAGCGCTTGCCAGAATTCTTTACAATTTGGGTACGATCAAGGTGTATACCTTCACGGTCACGGTAACGTTGAATATAAGACGTTTTTTTCATCTTTGGTATCAACCCCTAGCGGATATCCTGACGCCTCAACCTTATCCTTTAAAAATGCGTTTATATATGGTGTGCAAAGGTTGGGTAGCTTCTGAAACCTCCACACCTCATGTATCTTCATTATTCTATACCCATGGCGAACGGCTAGGGACAGCTCAGGGCTTGTGTATACACCTCTAATCTTAAGCTGGTGGGGTGTATGGTCACAATAACCATTGTTCTCTTCTGCACACTTCACGCACAGGTGAAACATGAGTTTGTGATCTATAACGACGGGTAAGATGGGCATCCATAAATCGCGAGGGGGGAGCATGTCTACGAACGAGAGTCCAACGTAGAGGTCATTCAAGTTGGCTGAAAACTCCTCGATGGTTGGCATGGCGGGCCCCACCATTTTCTCAGGTGCACCTACGGGGTACGGATTGTTCTTCTTCATGTAGGGGTATAAGGGTGTTGGTTTTCGTCGTCGTCGTCGTTGGGCCTAGGCAAGCTACTGTAGTGAACGGGTTTATTATTTTATTTATCTTCATTATTTACTTACGCTTCTTCCTACTTTACTATATCTCTATTGCTCTTTATTTCATTTAACTGTTTCTTCGTATAGTTTCCGGTAGCGACGCCGAGTTCTGACTCTAAAAGACCGTTACAAAACGAAGGGGGGGAAGGTAATTAATACTCTTATTAACACTATTACGTTTTATTAATTTCGAAAGTGGTTTAGTTAATTAGGGGATATGCGAGTATGAAATATTACTAAATATATTTCGGTCGGAGAGGGGCAAAACAATTTATTTAGATCACATGCCAACTACGCGTACGCGTTCTGCCTCAAGACTGAAAAACCGTTATAGGTATAGTCCACTCTCCGGGCCTTTAGATTACCAACCCTACCCATTTTAAAAATTCAAATCTAACAACCATGCTTTATCGTAATCATCACAATTTTTAGTAAATTTATATAAACATTATCTTATTTAATTAAACAAATTAATATTCTTAACTAAGCATTACTACACTCGCATCACCCCCTTGAAAATAAGTTTTTCCATTAGGAAAACTTATTAATATCGTTTAACAATGTCAATAAATTTATTCAACAAACTTATATATTTTGCAATTTTTTTTTTTTTTTTTTTTTTTTTAACACTTATTCAAGTTTAGAATAGACAAGAAATAATAGAATGACAATTCCCATACATATATTGTATCATATTATAAAACCGAAAACTTTATAATTTTCACATTTGCATAAAATAACATTTCACTCTAATAATTAAATTACAACCTGTAACTAATCTATACATGCCAAAAAAAATAACAGAAAATTTTCTTACAGTGGCTACACAAATCTCAAGTTCACAATCTATTCCCGCGATTTCTCATCAACGATCGCTTTACATTCGAAACAATTATTTGTATAGTTATACAGTTACTATCAGGGCAACATAGAAAAAATAAGAAAAAGTTTACATAAAATACTGACCAAGAGCGCACATACTATTTCACGAAAAACAACAAATATGGGCAATAATCGGACCCTTTTCACTTATAATTTCATTAGATAATAATCAGTACATTTTTGCTGGACGTTGTTTAGATGACACTCCGCACGCTGACAACGGATTTCAATTTTCAATCGCAGCTCTCCTGCTCACTTCGCTAGAATGCAAGGGATTGCATCAATCAATATGCAACAGGGCAGCACGCTATAATGGTTCCGCTCTCTCTCCAATGGCGAAAAAAAAAAACAAGAGACGTCCAACTCTAAAAGGATCAGGGGGGGAGATATCTGAAAGCGGGACCACGCGCTGGAATTGGACGGAATTTGCAATTCTAGAAGTCGATGAAGAAACTCGCCTTGTCTCATCTCCACTTTTGTCGGTGAACGCTGCTCTTCCTACGTCCAGCTGAAAGACTCTTCTACTGGCAACAATCAAACGATGACTCCGCCGTAGGCCGTTTCCCAACGAACCTACTGTATGTCTGTATGGACAGTACAGTCGTAGGCGCCCGTTCAAGCTCTCGTGGCTTGTCTACCGCGCGCTTTGTTGACACATATTTAGCGAAGCATTCGAGCAACGTGACCAGCTACTGCCCGAAAAATACCAGTAGACCATCTTCGATCGAAATTTTCGTGTACCAAGACCCTGCAGACGTAAATTTCTCTTCTCTTCCGGAACTGTCCTGCGCCAAGTCCCTGCGCATTCGGTTCTCTCTTCTCTTCCGAAACCATCCTGCGCCAAGTCCATGCGCATTCTGGTTTCTCTTCTTCTCTCTCATTGGTGATCGATCACCTATCCGGTCGACTAAACTCACTTGATGGAACTCGGATTCAACTTGGTTGACCCCAAACTGAGTCTTGCAATTTTGAAAAAAAAGTTTATTCTAAACGTGTTTCTGTACTGCTTATCATTTCATATTTAATTTATCAAATTCTTTCGACAATTCACTTCGAAATACTAACTACACATTTGCTCTGGCCAAATTCACGGAAAAAAAATATAAAAATTTCGCAAAAATTTAATCAAATCTAGTTACCAATAAGGTCACTTATGGCAGTCACAGCAGAGAAGATAAAAAAAAGTCATAAAACGCTAAACAAAATTGTACAGTATAAATATAAAAGCGCCCATACATAGTAACTGTTTGTATAATTTAAGAATTATTATTGTTCAAACTATCGTCAGAAATCACCTCAATACCTCTAAATACAAAAGACAAAAATGAACCCCAGAAACTTCATGTCATCCATTCTCTGACAATCATGAACCCTCTTGCTTTGAGGAGGAGCACACAGACGCCACAAAAACGTTACTGGCTATCTATGAGGCTCCATTTCCGAGTGTACACTTGAGTCAATGTTTCAAATGCACTAGTTAACTCCGACTGAAGGTTTAAACAATAATAATTTTCTAAACAGTTATTAAAAAGTAAAAAAAATTTAAATATTACTACCAAAAATTATTTTAATACAGTAATTCCAACTTGAAACGTCAAATTTCATAAGAATTGAACTTGCAATTGCAAATTACATCTGAGATACAACTCTCTCCTTCAACAGAAACCTCAGTATGGTTTCAAATCACAGAAATCTCAGCAATTTATCGTTTCCAAGTGAAAATACAAATTTCATTATACTAAATAAGAATAGATCATATGCACTAAAAAATTACACAATCCACTGTAAACAAAACTAAAACATTTCCTAATTGAGAGCGGTCGCTTTTTTGTAAGCGAACCTCTATACAAATATCCCTAACCGAATGAAACTGCATTATATCCTAACATAATTTCGTAATATTTTCCATGCAAACGCTCAAACTAAAAAAAAAGGACATTTTTCATTTCTAATTCCAAATTAAAATTTCAAATTAAAACATCCTTTTTAGAATACAATCTAAATTTGAACTAAAAATTTTACCATTGTCATTGAACTGGAAAGAAAAATAAAAATCGGCCTACTTGTACAAATAAATTGATTATTGAATGAATTTATAAAACGTAAACAATATATGAAAAGAATTTCTACACAAATTTCTGTAATTCAAAAAAATTATAATATCGAGATTTAGTAAAATGTGTACCGTAACTCACATTGGCCGCCAAAATAAAAATAAAATTTTCTGCCGCTTTTAGGCCTATATTTAATAAATTCAATGTTATGCGTGAAAGAGCTATTAAGAATTTAAGTCAACATTTGTGCTTTTTAAAGAAAAATCCTATGCTTATTTATGTTAAACCAATGAAAATTTTGTTAAATAACTAAAAATTTACTACTCAATAGACATACCGTAATAACGGTTAATCTCCGAACAATATTTTACGATAGGCCTACAAGAAATTCTTCTTAAGTACGATACAATAGCCATTTTACCAAATATGTCGGAATTGTCGTGAAATGAATCGAAAGAAACAGAGGAAAAAAAATAGATAACCAGCTTACCTACCAAATTGTATATAATTAATGAGTATAAAAAAAATATCCAAAACAACTTTTATAGAAAATTTCACAACACAATTTAACACAATCCTATACGGCCCAATCTGACAATTTTTAATATCTTTAAGATTTATTTTTCGATTTGTCCCTTAACTGTAACGTAATCCTATTTTAGCGCGAAGCGAGCAAAGCAAAAAGCCCGTAAACCTATATTTACAAAATAATCCTATTATTATATACAGGCAATCGAAATATAATCAAAAATCTGCTAATGAAACCCAGAAAATTTCTCATGTTCATGAAATGTTTTGAATCGGTACAAATTTTCGCTAAAACATTTTTAAAGACCATATAAAACGTGTATCACTATTTAAACTAACAATTCACTTACGTACAAATCGTTATTCTTATTATTATGATTATTACAATTTCACTAATTCCAAAAGTTTTAAACAAAAAGTAAAAAGGTAAGCTGAAAGGGAAAGAAAAAAAAGAAAATTGAGTCTTCAGGCAGCACGATAATTTTCAAACTATACCCTCTCCGAAATGAACAAAATTTAACGTAATAATGACTCGCAATACTGAGTCGGACAAACGAAAAGCAACGGAACTGGACGAAACAAATTGAATTCTTAGGCGCGAGTCAGGGACGCTATCAAGACGCGAAGGCAAGCGCCATTTTTAAATTTTATTTACAATGAAATTTTAAGGCATGAAAATCGAAATTTGCCTGCAAACGGGGTAAAATTTTGCATTTAGATATTTTAATAATCGAAATAAAATATTCATTAACGCTATTTGTTATTATACCGGGTTTTAAGAATTTTAATGGAAATACTAACACGTGGGTAAGCCTCACAAAATATGATGTAAGAGGACCACCGCTAGCACCAGAATGTAGTGAACGCTTTTATTATATCTTTTTCTTCATTATTATTTACGCTTCTTCCTACTTTACTATATCTCTATTGCTCTTTATTTCATTTAACTGTTTCTTCGTATAGTTTCCGGTAGCGACGCCGAGTTCTGACTCTAAAAGACCGTTACAAAACGAAGGGGGGGGAAGGTATATTAATACTCTTATTAACACTTGTTACGTTTTATTAATTTCGAAAGTGGTTTAGTTAATTAGGGGATATGCGAGTATGAAATACTAAATATATTTCGGTCGGAGAGGGCGCAAAACAATTTAACTTTAAGATCACATGGCTCTAAATCTACGCGTATCGCGTCTACCTCAAGACTGAAAACCGTTATAGGGTATAGTCCACTCTCCGGGCCTATTTAGGATTACCAACCCTACCCATTTTAAACAATTCAAATCTAACAACCATGCTTTATCGTAATCATCACAATTTTTAGTAAATTTATATTAAACATTATCTTATTTAATTAAACAAATTAATATTCTTAACTAAGCATTACTACACTACGGCTTGGGACCGTAGCGCATCTATCCGGTATAGGTTAACCTGGATGATGTAGCCATAAGCACTGCCGCTGGTTAAGTGCCAACCAGTGATTATCTCACTAGCCGTATTGAGTCCGTTTGGCGAAACTGCGACAGTACCAAGGATGGAAAATATAACCCTTGGATTTCTATTATTTATTTGCAAAATGGACATGGTATTAGATTAAAATAATTATTTGAATATAAATAATTAACTGACAATTGTGATATATAATTAATTATGTTTACATACAATAAAATAATACAGTATACATAAAATTAGTATTAATGTGGTTTACAATTGAATTATGATGGGTAACTAATTTAAAATGAATTTATAGCTATCCGAAATTCAAGACGGTTAAAATTAACATTTATCTTGAAACTAAAATAAGAGTATTCACTACACACTCCCCACCAGAGAGCAAGTTCAAAGAGTTCCGAACGACACAGATTTCCCCTGGACCTTTTTGGTAGCTACATGTACCTCGCTTAAGGTTGATTCCAAAACGCAGGCTTAAGACGATCGATAGAAACCTTGTCGACCTTGGAACCGCGCTGGATGAGAAATGATTTGCGCGTACGTCGGAGAACTTCATAGGGCCCGTCATATGGACATTGGAGAGGCCGTTTTGGGACAGGTACACGAACGAAAACGTGGGTGCAAGACTGGAGGGCTGGGGAAACAAAGATGTTCTGTTGGCTAGTCAATCGAGGGGGAACAGGCTGAAGGGACTGCATGTGAGAGGAAAGTGTTTGAGCGAATTCCGTAGGATCACATGACTTATCCCCTGCAGTGAAGTAGCCACCTGGTAGCCGCAGTGTTGTTCCATAGACTAGTTCAGCCGCTGTAGTCTTCAGATCACTCTTAAATGCAGAGCGAATACCAAGCAACACGAGTGGAAGCTTATCCATCCAATGGGAGTCATCTTGACACATAAGGGGTGACTTCAGCTGGCGATGGAAGCGTTCGACGAGGCCGTTAGCTTGCGGATGATACGCACAGGTATGCGCATGTACTGTACCCAACAAGCTGGTAAACTTCTTCCAAAGCGAAGACTCAAATTGGCGACCTTGGTCAGTGATGACTTTTGTCGGCAATCCAAATCTTGATACCCATCCATGAAGAAAGGCTCTTGCAACAGTGTCCGCTTGGATATCAGGAAGTGGGATGGCTTCAGGCCATCTGGAAAAGCGGTCGAAACAGGTGAGCAGATAACGTTGGCCTTGAATCACTGGAAGAGGGCCAACAATGTCTACATGAATTACCTCAAATCGCTGGGATGGAGGCGGAAATGCGTCAAAGGGGGACCTGGTGTGCCTTTGGACTTTGGCACGCTGGCAGGCAAGGCACGTTTTGGTCCAATGTTTGACATCCTTCCGCATCGAGGGCCAAACAAAGCGAGAGGTAACCAGGTGTTGCGAAGCACGGATTCCAGGATGGGAGGGCTTATGAAGATCCGTGAAGACTGCTTGTCTGTGACATGGAGGGACATAAGGGCGAATAGCAGCTGTTGATACGTCGCAATAGAGGGGCACAGACAATCCTGGCATACTCATTTTCTTGAGGGAAAGTGAGTGAGTGGAGTCTTCTCTGAGCAGGTCTTGTAGTTCCGTATCCTTATCTGATCCTGTGCAATAGCATTCCACAGTGTAGAGCTGAGGATAACAGAAGTAATCTCTATTCTTGAAAGTCATCCGCTGGAGTGTTCAAGCACCTTTGATGTGGCGGATATCTGTGGTAAATTGCGAGATATAATCGAGTTGCCTGATGACTCTGGGAGAGTAGTTACAGCTGTTTTTATTGAAGACAGTGACCAAAGGTTTGTGGTCGGTAAAAACACAAAACTCTCGGCCTTCAAGGAAATGTTGAAAATGCTTCACGTTTAAGTAAATAGCAAGAAGTTCACGTCCGAAAGCACTATAACGCGTTTGGGCTGGCTGCAGCTTTTTCGAGTAAAACGCGATGGGTGCTTGTTGACCGTTAATGGTTTGTTCCAACACCCCACCGATCGCAACATCTGATGCATCGACCGTCAGAGTTAGGGGGGCATCACTGATAGGAAATGACAGAGACAATGCACTATTGATAGCATTTTTGGCATTGTCGAACGCCTGTAAACTATCGCTACACCATACCAATTTCGTTACCTTGCGTTGTGTGTGATCATAGCGTGTAGAGGAGCAAGAACACTGGCACAGTTTTTAATGAACTTGTGGTAATAATTTACCAAACCTAGAAACCGACGTAACTCACGCTGATTATTTGGCATAGGGTAATTTTTTATCACTTCACACTTGTCCTGGGGGGTAATTCCGTGCTGCGAAATCGTGTGACCAAGAAATTCCAAGGTTGGCTGTGCAAACACACACTTAGATGCATTAATAGTAACACCGTATTGTTCTAAGCGTTGAAAGAGGAGTGAAAGGTGTTCCTTATGTTCCTCTTCCGTTGAGCTGGCCACAAGTAAATCATCGATGTAGGCATAAACAAAGTCTAAGCCTCTGGTGACCTCATCTATAAACCTCTGAAAGGTTTGCGCAGCATTCCGTAGCCCGAACGGCATCTTCACAAATTCGAATAACCCAAATGGTGTACAAACTGCAGTCTTGGGAATATCCGAAGGCTCTACGGGAATGGTGGTGGAAAGCCTTAACGAGGTCTATTTCACTGAAGATAGATTTGCCGTGGAGAAGAGAAGTAAAGTCTTGGACATTTGGTACCGGATATCGGTCCGGGATGGTTGTCGAATTCAAAAACCGGTAATCCCCACATGGTCTCCAGTCTCCTGACTTCTTCTGGACCAGGTGTAGGGGAGAGGACCAACTGCTTTTGGAAGGTCTTATTATCCCAAGATCTATCATAAGCTGGAATTCCGATTTGGCAGCTTTCAGTTTGTCCGGGGCAAGACGTCTGGGTTTTGCAAACACAGGGGGACCTTTTGTTGTAATGTGATGGGTAATGGTGTGCTTAATGGTATCACCCATCTGCATCGGTTGAAGAATTCCTGGATATCGCTGGAAAAGGCACTGGTACATGGAATTAGGGGAACGAGGGAAAGTGCAGAGTTCGAGGCGTCCGGAAGGGCAACCTGTTTGGCAAGAACAGAAAGCAGTGTGGCCTGGTCGCATAAGCGTCGCTTGTCAAGATCCACCAGGAGTTTGAAATGCTGGAGGAAGTCAGCGCCGATTATGGGATGCTGCTTGAGCACAGATGAAAATCCACTTGAGAGGATCGGTGAAGGCCCAAGTTTAGTTTCACGCGACTGAGTACCGTACGTGGGTATGCGGAACCGTTAGCAGCGTATAGAGGCGGAGATTCCGAGTGCGTATGACCAGATTTTTGAGGGAATACACTGACTGACGCTCCGGTATCGACCAAGAAATTGACACCAGAGTTCCTGTCCTTTATGAATAACAGGTTGGCAGTGCGAGTACTAGACGCCATTAGGACTCGTGCTGGGGTTTTCCGACGAAAAATTGCAAGGGGAGATGCACTTCCTAGCCTTCTTTCCAAATTTAGTGTGTAGAAGCAGATCTTCCCGGAACTCGAACGATGCCTCTTCGTAAATCTTGACCGAGAATGGCTTCTTTGCCGTTGATTTTGTAGCAGAGAAAAACGTGGTTGAGTTGTTGACTTAACTCTTCCACTTTCAACTCCAGTTCCGATTGTGTTCACGTTGTTGACCGGAGCTGTGTCAATCTCCACTACTTTGTCGGCAGTTTCTGCTAGTTTATCAACTGGAGTAGCAGGATCCATAGTGGCCAAGACACGCTGAGCTGATGGAGGAAGTTTCTGCAAGAACAACTGTCTAAAGATGTCCTTATCGAAGGTTTGTGCGCGTTCGCCTAGAGCGCACTGCATAGCCCTCAGCATTTGAGTGGGCTTACGGTCTCCAAGTTCTTCTTTTGAGATTAACTGATGTAGTTTCTCACGCTCGAAGACAGTAGTGCGGCACAGGATGGCAGACTTCAGATCGTTGTATGGGTCCTCACTCGTGGAAGTAGACACGATGACGTCACGGACTTCAGAGATGATGCTCGCTGGTAGAGAGGACAAAACATGATCGTATTTTGTCCTGCTAGCGGTGATCCTTCCCAAGTTGAATTGTGATTCCACTTGGTGGAACCAAATAAATGGATCACCCGGCCAGAAGACGGGGAGCTTTACGCTCAAATGGGAGATGGCACCAGCGTCGTCAGGCATCTTCTCCTATGCTTGCTGACGTACAAGCAAGACGACAAGTTACCAACGAAGGAGTGGAGGTTGAGACGAGCGCAGGCACAGAGCGCACGGGCAGGGGTGAGGGGCAGAGGGCACGAGCGACGTTACAGTCTGGTCCTAGTCGCTCGGGTGAAGGGGGTGATGGGCACGAACGACGTTACAGTCTAGTCCTAGTCGTTCGGGTAAAAGGGGGGAATCCAACTCCGGGGTCACCAATTGTTGGGTTTTCGTCGTCGTTGTCGTTGGGCCTAGGCAAGCTACGGCTTGGGACCGTAGCGCATCTATCCGGTATAGGTTAACCTGGATGATGTAGCCATAAGCACTGCCGCTGGTTAAGTGCCAACCAGTGATTATCTCACTAGCCGTATTGAGTCCGTTAGGCGAAACTGCGACAGTACCAAGGATGGAAAATATAACCCTTGGATTTCTATTATTTATTTGCAAAATGGACATGGTATTAGATTAAAATAATTATTTGAATATAAATAATTAACTGACAATTGTGATATATAATTAATTATGTTTACATACAATAAAATAATACAGTATACATAAAATTAGTATTAAAGTGGTTTACAATTGAATTATGATGGGTAACTAATTTAAAATGAATTTATAGCTATTCCGAAATTCAAGACGGTAAAATTAACATTTATCTTGAAACTAAAATAAGAGTATTCACTACAAGGGTATAAAGAACAGAATTCGTAGTAATGGAGCTTCACACCCTCCGTAGGGAGAGTATAGCTTGAAGGGATTTGTACGCCCTCCGAACAAGCTATCACCGCATTTGAGAGGATCCAGTACCATGAACGTTTGATCGTGTTTATTTGTTCACGGTACTCCCCATCTGTCTCCATCCGTGCATCATATTCATGCTCCCACAAGACTTTGTGAGTGAACTGGGAGCCGATAAGTTGATCGCGAGAGCGCGTCTACGCAAGACAGTCGGCAGGTGATCTACCGTGGATATCTCCTGCAATTCCACACTCAGGACGGGGGCATCCATGCCACCAGCAGCCGTTAAAGGAGTACACAGTCTTCTCACCAGTGGCACGGTTTTCGCTTAGACCATCAACCCAAAAAACACGACCATTAACCTTAATCGGTACTTCCCCCGTGTTGCGGGCATGCTTTATGTATACACCTGTCTGCTGTTGTAGGTGTATGAGCCAGTAAATAGCCTTGTGCCCATAACTGCGGGGATTGTTTCTGTGGATAATGGCTAAGGTATCTTTAGGCATGAAGTTATTCTTGAACACCGTAAAACATAATGAGGCGATGGTGGTTGCGACTTGCAGCGGATCGCATTTGAAACGACCTATGTACATCCTTCTAAAGGCCTGGAAACATACTCTAAGCACGCGCACATGATTCACGCAATAACGCTCACATTTATCAGCTATATTATAAGGATTACATTCATTAAAACTTGTAGTATCGGTCAAAATCTTCACGTTCATCTATACTCATACATTCATAGTTAAAGTAATGTTTGGGTCGGGGTAGTCCGAGGTAATTTAAAGTTTCGCTAGTGAGGAATGTGTAAGGGAAATATCTTTTGAAACTTCAGCGGCTACGATCATCACCTTGGGTAGCTTTGCTAATTTACAAGGTGTGAATAATAAAGTGTCTTTAAATTGTACATTATCTCTTATTTGCATCTGTATTAATTTGTTGCCTCTTTTCAATGGATCACCTGTAAATATCTCAGAGGACTCGTGCTCAAGCAACTCCTTATAAAGGAACTGTTTGTCAAATTTTGCCCCGTTATGGGCGAGAATATACACAGTCATTTTTTTGAACTTGTCCGCTAACTTGACAATATAGGATACAAATAGCTTCACAGGGCTATCGTGGTCATTCGTTTTAAAAACGTTTGTCCGTTTTCCACATTTGTGACACTCATCACACTCGATCTCCATACACTCATCACAGATAGTCTGGCTCGCAAGTAAATGTGGAGTAACCTCTTTGGTTTCAGCGTTCGTGTATGTTTCTATATCGTAGTACACAGTTATACAAGGGTTGTTTTTAGGCTTGGCGTCTTTCATATAACATACATGTTTTGCCGCAACCTCCTTATATTTCTCATGGCATGTAGAACAGTGAATTTCATCATATTTATGGGTAAGCTATCCCCAATTATCCATCATGTGAAACATGCCACATTCACAGATTCTCATTTTCCTGCACGTGCCAATTGATTTATGGAACTGAAAACAGTTATTATTGAAAAATGTGCGTCTACACACATTACAATCCCTCTTCTCAGCTTCAACTACACGGCTTTCACATTTGGTGTTTTTACACTACTCACATACCATGTGACATTCTTTACAATGTTTCACAATATCATCCGGAAACTCGAGACACCCCTTACACAAATCATGATGTCGTCCATATTTTCGACTTTTGTCATAACTCGCGTAAAGATCCCTTATATTACGGATGGGGAGATATGTTGTCCCTGACAATCTTAAAATAAGTAGGGGTCTTGTACGATCTCTCACACAGCTTTTAAAAACATACACAGTTGTACGACGTTCATTCATTCCAAATACAACTATACGAACATTCATTTCCTGTTCTACCCTTCTCAGCTCCTCAGGACCCATGTTACAGTCAAACTCAAGTTCACAGTCTACAGCTAGTTTACGGGCACCCTCCACCACCGTAGGCAACCAAATGTTTTTGACCCGTGTATTTAGTACAGTAAACATACGTGCTAAGACTACTGCTATAAAGCCGCAACCACGATCGACGTTTATATGCCCTCTAAAAATCGCCTGAGAATTGAAGTTAAGAGTATAAGGTGTGGCACAATGACCCGCAACACGGAATACACGGTCAATATTTACCGTGAAGTTGTCCATATTGAAGGCTATACTACTTTGGGAGGCCTGCATTATACGACCTAATATATACTCTACATCTTCAGCCGCCAAACGCCTGAATGGTACTACTACCCAAAAATCATCTACATCACCATCATCTGACCCGAATCCGAAGGACAGCTTCGTCCTGACTTCACGGTCGTCGCGGTTCTGAAGGGAAAACTCTTCAATACGCTCTACTACGCGCAGTAGTCCGTGTTCAATACCGTTGCTATACATGGATCTAGGATCAACCCTGACTATATACCGAATTCTAGTCAAGGCTGGGGTTGGGGTTGCGGTGCGCACCAACTCGAATGTTATGCCATCCTCAACAGAACGGGGAGCTGCTGTGCAGGATGAATAAGGGGGTATATTGGCGGAAGGCGCTATTGTAGGGCTTGCTGCGTAAGACGTTGAGGGTTGGGGTTGTATCACTGGTGTTCTAACAACCCTGGAGCGCTTTATACCTGACGTGGCGGGTTCGTCACCACACCTCCGATTTGAACGTGCTACAGATGTCGCTGGTGAGGACTCATCGGAGGGGGTGGGTACTGTAGATGCGTGGAGAAAGGGATCATCCGTGATATCGATGATGGAGTGCTGTACATCGTCGTCAATCACGGTTCTGTGAAAGAAGAAAACAAAATATAAGGAGCAGCACACGTTATTTGGAATATTTTTTAAATGACCCACTTAGGGGTGTGACGTGTTAGAAATGGATTCTGTAGAAAAATTCAGGTTCACGAGCCCATCCACATTTATTATATCTGGACCTACAGGTTGTGGTAAAACGGTGTTTATGCTTAAAATCTTTAAAGAAAAGGAGGAAATGTTCTCAAAATTTGTGTATAAAGTTATATGGTGCTATTCGACATACCAATCAGTGTTCAACGAGTACCAACATGATGTTTTGTTCCACAGGGGGGTCTATGACGTTAATTTGTTAAAGGGAAATGAACACACAGTCATCGTAATTGACGATCTCATGTTGGAGATGGATAAAACGTTTGCCGAGACATTTACAATATTCTTTCACCACCTTAACATAAGCGTGTTCTTCATCAATCAGAACCTATTTTTCAAAAATAGAGACAGGCGCGATGTGTCGCTAAATACGCAATATCTAGTCTTATTCGCGCAACGTAGAGATGTGTCACAAATTGGAGTATTAGCCAGTCAAATGTTCCAGAATCAGCGTAAGGAGTTTTTGGAGGTTTATAAAGAGGTCACAAACCAACGTTATGGATATTTGTTTTGTGACCTTCACCAGCGAAACACGTTTAGGGTGCTTCTAAGAACGAATATATTTCCAAGCGAACCTGAAACGGTGTATATTCCAGAATGACGAATAGGCTAAAGAAATACCGTGAATTAATAAAAATCTATCAACGACTGCCTCGGGCATTGCAGCAGATGTTTGTGAAAAATATCGACTCTGACTTTTTAAAATGCAACTATGAAATCTGCCTTAATGTTATAAAATGTAATGTACCAATGAAACCCTCTCAGAAGACTCGCTTACGTCGTTACAAGAACCTAATACGGACGCTCGCTCAGAAAATCAGACTGTGGGTAAGAAAAAGCACATTATTGTACAAAGAGGAGGATCGTTCCTACCCATCTTATTTTCAGTTTTGGGCCCTTACTGACTAGATTACTATAATGAAGAAGGTGGTTGTGATTCCGCACGAGGTATATGCTTCATTACAAGGTTCAAAGACTCCAGATGCTGTTCTAGAACCCCGTAAATGTAGGCTTAAAAGAATGGAAAGTGAGTTGCTAGCCCTATTAAACATTGAAAAGGCACCTGATGAGAAAAGGATCTTGTATCAAGATGCTTTGCAGAAATTTCTTCATGAGTACGAAGATTATAAGCATCCTACAGAGCTCCCCGTGAGGCACAGCTCGAGTAGCGCTGAGCATAACGTTGCAGAACCTGGGCAACCAAAGAGCAGCCGATCACAACACATCGAACATGTGCTAAAAAATAGCCTCCCCCATACATTGAAGAATAAAGAGGTAAGTCTTTATAATCTATTGAGTGAGGACCCGATCATACAGTGGACCGATACAGGCGAGGACATTGGTGAAGGAACAAGGGTACAAGGGTCCAATATCGTTGATATTGTTCATGATCTGGTGAGAAAGTGGGATAGGCCCTCACCAATAGGATGGAGGCATATTAAAGCAACACTACAACAAATAAATGTTCCAAAAACATTGATAGGTAATCTGAATAGGTTAAAAGACTTGGAACATGCATCGCATGTGTCACAACTGAGTACACCTTCGCCCCTAGCAGCTGCAGTGTCTCTGAAGAGGAGAAAGAAGAGAGCAGGCGGCCAACCTTATCCACGTGCCTCTAAAATACGCAAATGGCTAACGTATTAAGTAAGCACTATTATGACCTTTCGAACCCCGCATCCTATGGTGGCGTTAATAGATTGTACAGAGGTGCTTATGGGGTAAAGAAAAAAGATGTTGAGAGATTTTTGCGGGGTTAACTCGGGATGAAACTATACGTATCGCACGGACTAAGGTTACACAGTTTTTCAGTACAGAAGTAACACTAGGACCTGGTCGTTATGGTTCGGTTGAGAATGTTGTGAGAGACTTAAACGTGAGTTTAAAAAACTAAAATCTTACGAATGATTTATTACACGAAATCGTAAACAAAGGAAACCCTGCACATCTTTAATCCTAAAATCAAAGGTTAACAGAAATCTTAAAGACGGAAGAGTGTTCAAAATTATAACCGAGGGGCGATATCGATCGGCCTTCCAAAGAGACACCTTTCACGAGGCAGAGCATGACTTGTCCACCTTAGTGTTTCAATTGAAGATGGAGAAATTGGATGAACGCTCTCAGCCTCCAAACATGTGGTATATTTACAGCAATATAGCGGAATACCAGTTTGTTGGGGATACCCAGGCACGCCTGCTACGCATAGCTCACATCCCCAACCATAGAGGAAGGAGCTTGAGTATTACATACGACATACCCCATTATGTGAATGTCGCAACTAATCTAATAACTAATATCTCAATATATATAAGAACGATTGAGGGTAAAAATTTCCCATTCGGTGACGGGAGCTTAACAGTGAAGCTACACTTCCGACGCACTGAGGTATAATGGACAGAAAGACTTTCACAGTGTACCGAGGGGTGAGATACCAGCGTGGTAGTGGACTTGGGTCCATTTTTTCATCCATACTACGCACCGCTGTCCCACTGTTGAAGAAGGGGGCCAGGTACCTAGGGAGGAAGGCGTTACAAACAGATTTTAACGCGGCAGAGGATATATTGGGTGGAACTAAGCCTAAAGAAGCTCTAAGAAAAACATTTGAAGCGTACACGGGATGAAATCATCAAAGACGCGAATTGAAAAATGCGTAGTGGCGGAAAAAAGAGAACTGCTAGGAAGAAGGGTTTACCAAAACGTGGCGTTAAACGTAAAAGGAAACCAAAAAAGAAGTTGTCTAAGCGTATAAAACCTATGACTGACCATTTTTTTTATCTGATATAAGCTGAGGACGCTACTCTCACGAATTATAGATTGACTAATACTCGTGGAGAAAGGCGGCACTATTTCTGACTCGTCATGGCACGTTTCATTCATCCGTGTAGTTCACAATGCTGTAAATCGGAACTGTCCCTCTTTGATATGCCACCTACTCAGGTCTCTATTGAACATAGTGACTTTATTACAATTAACCCGTTAAACCCCGGCAGACACGGGGTACTATCACCTACGAGCCTATCTGGAAAATGTCCTCAACTTTTCAAAAGAAGCGAAGGATACCTTTTTAACCGCCCAGGGGTATTACCACACTTAAGATGAAAATGGAATAAAGGATAAATTTAAAAATTCTAAAAAAAAGATATACGAGCGTTTTGGACGCCTACATACAGACTTTACATTCCAGGAGAAGTTTCTTATGAACGGGGTGGATATGAAATTGAAGATTACCTGCACGAACCCTGAGATCTGCATAAATCTGGGGACAGACCAAGAAGAAGACGCGAAACCCGTTGTGATACACATCATGAAAACGTATTTGCGTATACCCCGAGTGAAATTAAGCTCCCCGAAGCAAATAGAAATTGAGAAAGACTTGGTACATGCCACAGTAAAATATCCAATTAACAGGGTACAGATCAAACTGTACACGATTCCTGCAGGGCTGGCATCGAAACAGTTAGAAAACATTGTTCTTGGGGTCCTACCTAAAAGGATTTTAATTGGAATGCAAGACCGCGCCTCGACGAATGGAAATTATAAAAAGAGTGCCTTAAAATTCGAGAATTTCGGCCTTAAAAATATTACTCTTAGGTAAATGGCATCGCTCTGGGTGGGGTAATAGATATGGATTACTCAACAGATGCTGTGTTTCCCCTCTGCGCGAGAGCTTATAGTAATTTGGCTCATAATACAGGTGCGTGCGATGAACTTGGTTTCGGCATAACACAGAAAGAATTTGTTGAAGAGTTTAATATTTTCTCATTTGACATTACGCCTGACTTAACTGCTGGCGTAAATACGCATTTAAACCCCCAACAGAGTGGCACCATCTCAGTGAGGCTGAATTTGCCAAACCTATAGACGCACCTATTAGTGTACTAATATACCTCGAGTCGCAAGCCCTAATAGAAGTAGATAGATTTAGGAACGTCACCACAGATTTTTAAAATGGACGCGAATACACTTCAGAGAGTGATGAAAAGTGACTGTTTCGCGCGTTCCAAATTTATCGGAGTGTTCGGGAAGAATGAAATATTGAAGCTGGCTAGTACCAGAAACTGGTACGGGGTTATCGTTAACACCGACATTGTGGGGGGTGAGGGGATTCATTGGTTTGCAATCTATTTTAAAACTAAGGAAAGAATGTACTATTTCGATTCACTCGGATTTCCACCGTGGAATGACTCGGCAATTGTGAAGTTCATAGCGCGACTAGATGTGCCAGAGATTATTTGGAATCCATATTGTTTCCAAGGATATTATACTGAAACATGTGGATTGTATTGTATTTTGTTTCTCATGCATATGTCACGTGGGAAGGGATTTATGAATTTTTTAAAATTATTCGATTTATGCGACACAAATATGAATGATAAAAGTGTATGCAGACAGATAAAAAAAAGGTTCCCATATGTTAGTACCCCCTGTAATGTGTAAGATGTATATTGTGTAAACCTATATATACATTTGTAGCCATTAAGAATTGGGCACTGACCCTTTTTGTATATGTTTTCTGCTATTTAATAAATGAAAATATATTGTGTTTTGTTCTTATCCTCAAAAAATACTTACATAATCTCCTCGATGACCTCGCACTCGCTTGACCGGATGTGAGTCAATACCACGACTTCTGGATCGCTGGGTTGGCTAGGCTGGGTGGCTACCACTTCATTTATCACCCTTTCGTCAAAAGTGGCTATAATATGGTCTAGCTCCGTTTCGGACCTGTAATTTAAATAAATGTCACGAAATTGGATGCGGTTAATTCGTCCACCATATATATATATATATATATATATGTATATATATTATATATATATCCTAACCCGGCCTACCCAAACATATTGCTCACAATTCCACAAGTAAAAACATAGTATATAACCTAAAAACACTTACAATAGCTCCTCTACAAACTCGCACTCGCTTGACCGGCTGTGATTCAATACCGCGACTTCTGGATCGCTGGGTTGGCTGTGCGGAGAAGCATCCATAGCATTTATTTCCCTTTCATCAAAAGTGGCTATAATGCGATCAAGTTCCGCATCGGTCCTATAAGGTTAAGTAAAAATAAAGAGCTACAATAAGAGAAAATGCCACGAATTTAAAAAGCAGATAATTCTTAAAAGTTTTGATAATTTTAAAGTCCTATCTGCAGAACTTTCTATAAATTTTTAAACTGTTGAGAGATGTACAAATAAAACACACCATATATACAGGGCCATTCAAAAAAGACGCAACAGTTTAAATTGCTTATATTTCGTAATATTGTTAACATACAGGAGTGATTTTTGTATTAGTTTACAGCGTACAATTGGGAGTTTTTATTTAATGAAAAACATGTTCAACGTGTGAACCACCGGCATTCAAAACCATTTGCAGTCGACGTTGAAAGTTGGCAATACTGTGCGTAGAACGTCATGAGTGATTGTGCTGACAACAGATGAAATTTCCTCTTGCAGCTCACTAATTGTAAGAGGATTGTTTCTGTAAACATTATCTTTCAGATATCCCCATAAAAAAATAATCACATGGGTTGAGATCCGGAGAATATGGTGGTCAAGACCATCCACAGGCAAAACGTTCAGGGAAGCGATTCGAGATGACCGGATCGTCAAAATATCATTTAAGGCTACAAGAGTCGTTCGCCTAGCGCCTTCGGCTACTAGGCCTAAGCGGTAACAAAACTCCCAGGTGTACGCTGTAAACTAATACAAAAATCATTCCTGTACGTTAACAATATTACGAAATATAACCAATTTAAACTGTTGCGTCTTTTTTGAATGGCTCTGTATATATATATATATATATGATGAATAAAACCACGAAGGGAAAAGAAACACAAAGTGGTGCTCAAGCGCTTTCGTCTAAAGACATCCTCATTAGATGAAAGCGCTTGAGCACCACTTTGTGTTTCATTTCCCTTCGTGGTTTTATTCATCATAAATATTTTTCACCTGTCACTTTCGTGAAATAATTTTCATATATATATATTTTCATATATTATATATATATATATATATTATATATATATTTTCATATATATATATATATATTATATATATACATATATATATATATATATTTTCATATATATATATATATATATATATATGAAAATTATTTCACGAAATTGACAGGTGAAAAATATTTATGATGAATAAAACCACGAAGGGAAAAGAAACACAAAGTGGTGCTCAAGCGCTTTCATCTAATGAGGATGTCATTAACGAAAGCGCTTGAGCACCACTTTGTGTTTCTTTTCCCTTCGTGGTTTTATTCATCATATATATATTATATATATATATATATATATATATATATACAGGGCCATTCAAAAAAGACGCAACAGTTTAAATTGCTTATATTTCGTAATATTGTTAACGTACAGGAATGATTTTTGTATTAGTTTACAGCGTACACCTGGGAGTTTTGTTACCGCTTAGGCCTAGTAGCCTAAGGCGCTAGGCGAACGCCTCTTGTAGCCTTAAATGAATATTTTGACGATCGCGTCATATATATATATATGAAAATTATTTCACGAAAGTGACACGTGAAAAATATTTATGATGAATAAAACCACGGAGGGAAAAGAAACAAAGTGGTGATCAAGCACATTTATAAGTTAATTAACGAAACGTATATAAATGTGGCCCGGATAGGTTCAATTGTGCTAGGTTAGGTCAGGTTATATTATAAACGAGAAGGTTAGGTTAGGTTATATTATTATAAACGAGAAAAGAGTCCTGCGATTAAAATAAATACAAGGAAATTAGAATACTAAATAAATTATAAACGGGAAAGAATCCTGGGATTAATTTTTCTTTGTAGGAAAACTCAGAATAAAGCTATGTTAGACACTTATAAGTTAACACTGAATGATCCGCAGAATATAATTACTTACATTTTAATATCGTCTTCAATGAACAGTTCTTGCAATTTGTTACAATTTTTCGTAACAATCTGGGTAGATAAAAGTTCTTCCCGGTCTGCAGCGCTGAAAACTAGACGCGTTGCGTGAGCGTAAAAGTCTTCATCGCCAATCAGGTCGGGGGTGTTGTACAGCTGGCTAATGTTGTATAATTCACTAGCTAGAAATGAACGAAACTGAGGCTCTGCGTCGAAATTCTCCCTTTATAAGGGGCCTATGACCAACCCACAAAGCACATTCGCTAGCGTCCTATTGGGTGGGGGTGAAATTTTGGCCGGGGCTTGATGTATAGCCCTGCATATCGGCCAACCAGGTGTCATGGGATCCGTCCAAAGGGATGTGATTGGCTGTTCTGTGTATTCTGGGGCGTTTCAAGTGCCCCATTCGTGGAGAGACGCGTTACGATTTGCTTCTCGAACTTGTATTCAAGAGGGAGGGATGGGGAGAAAACGTGTTATTACCTGTACATACTCATTGGTCGGGAAGGGTTTTCGTTATATTGGAAGATATATTCACGTATGGGCGAGAAAAAACACGGATTATGATATCATAAAAGTGGAAGATATTTTACTGCCCATAAGGGACAGGCAAATATATATATATATATATATATATATAGGATAATCTCAGACTAGTTTACATGTAATTAACTTTTTTGGTAAAAGACGAAAATATTTACTTATTATTTCCATAAATGTTTAAATCCTTCTATCTCGGTCAGTTTTTTCCAAGCCGTTTTGTTTCGAATTTATCTGCAGATTTCGTGCCTTTTCGCGATGTTTTATTACCCATGAGGGATTGACAAAAGGTTTGTGATGGACTGGCATTTAAAATGCGTATCATAAAAGTGGAAGATATTTAGCTGCCCATAAGGGACAGGCAAATATATATATATATATATATATATATATATATATATATATATATATATATATGGGGATAATCTCAGATTAGAAGATAGTTTACGGCGTGTAATTAATTTTTTGCCTCAAACTCTGATGAGAAAATATTTATTTATTATTTCCATAAATGTTTAACTCCTATTGCGGTCAGTTTTTTCCCCAAGCGGCTTTGTTTCGAATTTATCTGTAGATTTCGAGCCTTTTCGCGATGTTGATTATCTCTCTCTCATATATATATATATATATATAGCGCCCAAAATTATATATTTTTTATAGGTGTGCTGCTGGCATGTGATAGCCTGGGGAATTAAAATGCGTATCATAAAAGTGGAAGATATTTAAATTCCCATAAGGGACATGCAAAGACTTGTGATGTAGTGGGGTGTAAAATACGATATCTTGGATAGCAATCATGATTTTTTAGATGAACTTTTTTCTTCTTTTTTCTGATCATTAGGCCGTAGCTATTACCATGGCTACCAACCCATGGCTATCTGCATGGTTACCAACCGCTCCGGGTCTGGAAACCAATTGATCATTAGGCCGTGTCTATCACCATGGTTACCACCCCATGGCTATTACCATGGTTACCAGCAGGTCTCGAACCGCAATTGATCATTAGGTCATGGCTATCACCATGGTTACCATTTTTTATGGCTATGGTGTTCTTTTTACGTATGATTTGGCAGCAATCGGACGGGGTGATGCCTAGGGCGCCCAGCAACCGGACGGGGTGATGCCTAGGGCGCCCAGAAACCGTACGGGGTGATGCCTATGGCGTCCAGCAACCGTACGGGGTGATGCCTAGGGCGCCTATCAACCGGACCGGACTGATGCCTAGAGCGCCAAGCAACCGGTCGGGCTGATGTCTAGGGCGCCCAGCAACCGTACGAGGTGATGCCTAGGGCGCCCAGCAACCGGACGGGGTGATGCCTAGGGCGCCCAGCAACAGTACGCACGGGGCTCGAGCCCGCCAACGCGTGACGTGTCAACTCATGCCCTGAGGTGATGATGCCCGGAGGCACTGGCTGATTAAGCCACCTGGCTGATTAGGAGCCCTATAAGAGAGCTGCGGCATGGCTGAAGGACTCATATGCGCTTGGCTCTCGCCAAGCGAAGAACCTTCCTCCTCTGGGTTCTCTCCACCTTAGGTTAGGTATGCCCCTTTGGGGGTGAGGCCGTCCCACCTTCTCCCCCAAAGAGGTTTTCCCTCAGGTTAGGTATGCCCCTTTGGGGGGTGAGGCCGTCCCATCTTCTCCCCCAAAGAGGTTCATTGCAGCTTGGGGGATAACTCCAAGTTGCATACCCCCTTGGGGCTCAGCTTGGGGGATAACTCCGCCTCCAAGTTGCATACCCCTTGCAACCCCATTTTGGGGTTGGCAACAAAGGGGGTGCCTTGCAACAAGGGGGGTTTGGCAGTCGTGCAACATTATGTAACATTTGCAAAATTCCTGCACTCGTCCATTTTGCGGTCATACTACTTGTACTTGCTCTATCGAGAGTCAAAGTAGCAAGATTTTTTCTGTTCATATTTATATTCATTGCAGATAGAAATGGTTCAACCAAAATTTATTTTAAATCCAATATCTTCTACAATGCTAAAAGGCCGCCCGTCTATTGTCACCCACGAAATAAGGCCATTTTCTAAAGTTTTCCTATGATGATGCGGGTGAACTCCAACCTTAATTTGTTTAAAAGAGTTTTTAACACTAGTTTGGCCTACATTTATTGTTTGTATTTGAGTTTTTGAAGTACTGCTAGTGCTAGGTAGGCTTTTATCATGATCCTCAACTTTACGATATATGTCTAAGTGACACGATTTTAGGTGTCGCTTTAGGTTTGTCATACGATTGTCACTATACACTTTTCCACACTTTTCAATTTGGCATGTAGATGTTTTATCAATATTATTAAATTTAAAATATTCATTTGTAAGGCTAAGACTTTGTAAAGGCATTGCAAATATAAAGAGCAAACGAAGCACTGGAGACCAACCAATGTACACAGTATACAACTCACAAATAAACAATAAAATATATTAGGATTAGGCTATTCTTCCGTCACCGTTAACGCTCCACTTCCAGTGAGGTAGTTGGAGGGTGGAGTGATAATTCAATACATTGTTGCCAAATCTAAAGGCGCACACATAAGTTTTGTAAACTAAAAACCCGGCTGCGCGGGTCCTTCATTTTCGGGTTGGGTCTGGGTCAATTTTAAAATTCACTCTCAGGTCTGGGTCCGGGTCTTTTTTCTAATTCACTATCAGGTTCGGGTCCGGGTCTTATCTCATTTTCGGGTTAAACCTGGGTCAGGGTCCGGGTCCGACCTGCCAGCCCTGATATATATATATATATATATATATATATATATATATACACACACACATTTCAACTGCAAACAACACACAGTATAATTAACGTAAAGAACGATGCTTAAGCGTCGTTCTTTACGTTAATTATACTGTGTGTTGTTTGCAGTTGAAATGTATATATGTGCGGCATACGGGAGGTGCCCCATCGGGGCATTGGTTTCTGCGCGTATGTAGGAGAATTACGACTTCTGATCGAGTGAGGCCCATGGTGTAGTGGTTATCATATCTGACCGGCAATCGGAAGCTCCCAGATTCGATTCCCGGGTGGTTATCTCATTTTTTCATTTGTTCGTTCTCCCTCCTCATCTTGCGTGGAATGTTCTTCTCTACAAGCGTCGTTCTTTACGTTATATATATATATATATATATATATATATATATATATATATATGAACACGACGAAACCTATGCTTTTGCATTCGTGCTAAAAGTCGCGTACATGTCGGAGGCCCATTTTGTAACCTTATAAATCATCTATTAAACTAGGCTTGCCAACCTTCCCGGATTTGCCGGGAGTTTTCCGGAATTGTGTATATTCTCCCGGATCCCGGAACGCTTACCTAGTCTCACGGATTCTTAAAAAAAATCTGCTTGTAAATATAACATTAATATCCCAGTACTATTAAATTAATGTTTTTATATGTTCCTAAATGTAACTTACAAAGAAAAAATGTTTAATGGACACTGGCATTTAAAGTTTTGAACTTGACTGAGACGCCAGAACCAAAACCAGACGTGTTTAAAATGAAAGTTTGTCATAAATTTGGAAATAGTTTACACTAAATACATAATTTAGTATCACCTTAAAATTTGCATATTAATAGCCTTTATATGCCTGCAATTTTTTACTGGTATGAACTTATATATATATATATATATATAATTTAAGAAAGAAGAAAAACTATAATAGTGGGCCGGTCAAAAATTGAAAAGTCCTCTAGAAAAAATTTAACGGCGCTTTTTGTTAATAGCAGGCACCCACCTTAGAAAAGTAGTAATGAGGATGCCAAACAAGATGTGGGTGGATGCCACTCTCAATTTTGGGTTTGAAGGTCCCATACAAGGTTACAAAAGTCAAATTCTGAAAAATTCTGAATTTTTGCATTTCAGTGGTGGCTCTATGTAACAACGTGTTTGAAGGTGTATCATTAGCGCATAAAGCATATTTTTGTGATTTTATGGATAATAATTGAATGTAACTATGACTCTGGATGTCTTTATTTCCATTAAAACTTCATTTAGCATGTTGGGTAAGGTGCGCATGTGCCTACTACTACCATAGTACAAGTAATAGCATACTTTCACATGTTGAATATTTTCAGTGCACTGACTGGACAGACATTGGTTTGGTATATACAATTAAAAGAGTGCAAACAATGCCAGCTGGTAAAATAATATAATAATGCTAAAGGATAAGTATGTTTCGAATTGTTTCACTATATCTGTGGCTACTACAATTTAGGCCTGTTCAAAAATCAACTTTTTCTTATTTTCATAGGTTTCTGTACATTTTCCCATGTTTTTTGACCTGAAAAAGCCGAAATCACAACTATTTTGACCTAGGATGTTGGGAAGCATTGCCGCATGGAGCTTTAAATTTTCTGCCTTGAAATCGGCCAAAGCGCCAATTCCGGGGTCCCTTGAATTATGTTTTGCACTTTAACTTTTGATCTAAACAAGATAGAGCAACAAATTAGGTATCAAATGAAAGAGCATAAAATTAATAAATAATAATAATAATAATAATAATAATAAATAATAATTAATAATAATAATAATAATAATTATCTATCATTTTTCAGGAAACAACAGAAACTCAATCAGAATCTAGAAAACCATCTACAAGTTACAACTTCACAATGGCATTAAGCAAGGAGCTGAGGGAGCTCCGTGGGCGCACAGTTGATATCTCAGAACCTCCACGTACTGTCCACAGGCAGGTGTCAACTGGGCTATCTACCAGATCTCTCACTGAAACTTTCCTGGTTGGATACCCTTCAGCTTTTATCAGTGATTCCCAGCTTCCCCCAACAGACAGGCGTTCCAGTATTTCCTTAATCTTCAGAATTTACCGGAAAATGCAGGGAGGCCCATGGTTCAAGACCTTGCATATGAAACAGTTGAATCTATCATCCCATTCTGGCAGATGGCTAGGATCAAGACAATGACCAAGTACAACGCAATGAAGCTCTTCATGAAACTACATGAGAAACATCGTGCTCTGGTGAAAAGCAAAGGAAGAGCAAGTAACCCTGGAGGAAAAAGAGGAGCATTTGTGCTGGAATTAGACAGCCTGTTCGATATAGGAGCTCCAGATGCAATCCAGGAAATACAGAACAACAGACTGTTATCCAGAGAGAAGAAAGATGAGGATATCAGGTTCTACGAAGACCAAAAGACTGAGAGGAAAGGTCATATGTCTGGTCATGACAAGATTTTTGAGACAAGATCCCTGCAGCAAGCAGCGAGGAATGAAAGACTGCAGCATAGACAAGAACAAGGTAAAACTAATTACTTTGAACGTTACAAAAAGTTTTAAGTTTTACTCCATTGCGATATTTAGCATGTACTTAACAATTACTGTCTTAACATGTTGTACTATTTTACAGCTGCAGCAGAACAAGAGGCAGTTGTTCATGTGGATGACATTACCTGGGGTGACTCAACTGACAACGACGCTAACACAGAGGACATGGATTACCATCAGCCTCGTCCTGGATGTTCTCACCATCAAGACACGGTGACTAGTGTGACTTTGACGTTTCCAAGGAAGGTCATGGAATGTGATGTCATCTGCAATACAGCTGATCGTCTTCGTTTATCAGACAATCAAGTTACTGCCATGGTTTCTGCCACCTTGAAAGCTGGAGGGGCTGATCTGGATAACTTCGTCATCTCAACCTCAACAACACGTCGCAACAGAATGCTGTCCAGGTATAATATCAGCCAGAGTCACATGTCCAAGTTTTGTGAAAACCCCCCACAGTACGCTGCCTTACACTGGGATGGAAAGTTGCTCAAAGATGTCTTGGGCAATGAACCTGGAAGTACCTCAGAGACTTTAGCTGTGCTAGTGTCTGGTCCACCTTCATACACTGAAGGAAAGTTATTGGGAGTACCTGTCATCAACAATTCTTCTGGCACAGCTCAGGCTGAGGCTTCAATGGATTTACTGGAGACATGGGAACTTACGGATAATGTTACTGCCCTTGTTTTTGACACTACATCCAGTAACAGTGGAGTTCACAGAGGAGTTGCCAAACTGCTAGAGAAAATGCTGAACAAAAAGGTGTTTTATCTGGCCTGTCGACATCACATCCTGGAAATCCTAGTAGGAGCAGTTTGGGAGAAGCTGTTTGGGAAGGTGAAGGGGCCAGATAATCCCTGGTTTGAGCATCTGAAGGATGTTTGGACGGACTTGTCCAAGGAAAACCCAAAGATGCTGGCTATCAACAGCAAATGGCTGAAGGAAAAGAAGAAGAACAGTGAAGAAATACTCCAAGACATTCTAACAGCAGAAAGGCTTCCAAGAGCCGACTACAGGGAAATGGCTGAACTGACAGTCATTGTTCTTGGAGGAACGCCTCCTCGAGGTATTCACTGGAGTCGACCAGGCGCCATTCATCAGGCCAGATGGATGGCCAGAAACCTGTACTCCATGAAAATGCTGATGTTTGCAGATCAACTTGAGTACGACGAAGACACTGTATCAAAGCTGGAAAGACTCAACACCTTCCTTGCGCTGTTCTACACTCCTGTATGGATGATGTCAATGTCTGCTGCAGATGCTCCCGTGAATGATCTAAGTCTAATCCAGGACATGTTGAAGTACAAGAAAACTGACCCAGAGCTTGCTGATGCAGTACTTAATAAGATGGAAAACCACAAATGGTACCTGACGCAGGAAGTCGTGCCATTTGCCCTGTTCAGCAGTAGATTGAGTGACACATTGAAGCACGACATTGCTGCCCAGTTACATGCCACTGAGAAGCCAGACAGCTTCAGAACAGGAAAGCCTCTATTCCAGAGAGTCACAGCTAAGACCACCCTGGTTGATCTCATTGGCCCAGAATCACATTTCCTGCTGGACACACTGAACATTGGATCCGAGTGGCTTCTGGAACCTGTCACGTCTTGGCCACAGAATGAGGACTACAGAAAAGCGTTGGACTATGTTAAGAATCTGAAAGCGGTGAATGACATTGCTGAACGTGGTGTCAAGATGATGAGCGACTTTGCAAATGTCATAACAACAGATGCCAAGCAAAGGGACTATCTCCTTCAAGCTGTGGAGTTCAACAGACGCCGCTTTGACAGCTTCAAGAAACAAACTCTCAACAACTGACTGTGTAAATGTCATTATGAAATTAATCATCATGTAATGCTTTCACTTCTTGATCGATTAGACTTGTGACAAAATGTTAATCTCAAATTTGTGTCATGAATAAGGCGCCTTGTCTGCCTTGAGTGTGAGAAAACGAATTTTGTGATATTTCTGAAATCTTTGTATGTACCAATGTGCCATTTCTTGTTCCAAGACTATCATAATTGTATAAGTTAGAAAGAGGATTAAAAACACTTTAATTTGGTGCCTATTTTGTTGCTCTATCTTGTTTAGATAAAAGGTTATAGTGCAAAACATGATTCAAGGGACCCCGGAACTGGTGCTTTTGGCCGATTTCAAGGCAGAAAACTTAAAGCTCCATGCGGCAATGCTTTCCAACAACCTAGGTCAAAATGGTTGTGATTTTCGGCCTTGTCATGTCAAAAAGCATGGGAAAAAGTACAGAAACCTATGAAAATAAGAAAAAGTTGATTTTTGAACAGGGCTACTACTACATATTGCCATTCCCACTTGTCTTTGCAGATAGGGAGCTCATCAGCAATGGACCCAGTAGCTGTCATCAAGCGCAAGAGGAAACGTCAGGATTTCTGTGAGGATTGTTGCTTCTTCTGCCAAAGCAGCGCTGGTGACCTGCGCACAGCATCAGCAGAAGGAAAAGCAAGAACTGTGACTGTGGGCGATGAGAGAAAGAACCTGGGAGATACCTACTATCTTGATGTTTTACAAAGACTGGAAAGTCATTCCAAGGATGATTTCAATGCATTGGAACTCAAGTGGCATAAATCATGCTACTCTTTATTCACCTCTGAAAGCAAACTCAAAAGGCTGCGAAGTCAGCAGCAGATCATGGGTGCATGGGCGACCACAAAAAGTGCAGGCTCTCAGGCTTTTCCCCCAAAGCGTAGACGTTCAACACCAGTGATTGACTGGACCCTCTGCATGTTTTGCCAAAAGAAGACCACAAAGAAACTGCACAGGGTGGAGACAATGGAGAAGTCAGATGACTTGATCCAGCGTGCCAAACACGACCCTGTCATGAGCATACTGTTGTCAGAGGTGAGTGATGTGATTGCAGTTGAAGACTGCTATCATCTGGCATGTTTGGTGACATTTGAGAGACGTACTAGAAAAAAGCGGTGTCAGAGGAGCAGCAAGGGCCTGAAAATGAGTGCATGACGAAGCTGTGCAAAGACTTGACAGTAGGCCTGTCTCGTGGTCACGTATACGACATGGGAGACGTCTGGGACAGATACGAGAGTATGTGTAATGACACCGGCATCACCGTGAAATACTCCAGAGAACAACGTTCTACGAAGATGTTCAAAGGCTGCTTGGATCAAACGCCAGCTATGTACGCCCATTGTCAAGGGGCCCGCTGCTGATTTACCCTGGAGAGAGCTCAGATTTCATCATCTCCAAAGCACTGGCTAAGTCTTGTGAACAAGGTCCTGTCACCTCTGAGTCAGAGTCTACTGAAGATGAAGATGCTGATGTCCGCATGTGTGCCACTAGCAGCATATTCCAAGATATGGTACACGTGGCTCTGAAGGTTCGACAAGATCTTCTTGAAACTCCTGGACACTCCGAGACATGGCAAGGTCTTGATCAGGAACATGTTGATCGCGTCATACCCGACAGTCTGTACCTGTTTCTACGATTGCTCTTTGGGGGAATGGATGCTGTGGATGAGGGAGGTGAAGAGGACCAGAAAGTGAAGCAGAGTGTGTAACATTGCCCAGGACATAGTCTATGCGGTCTCCAACCGACGAAAGTTGACACCAAAGCATGTGGGCTTGGGTCTTACTCTGCACCAAGCCACCCGCTCAGAAGCACTCCTAGATCTGTTCCACGCGGCAAATCACACTATTGGTATCGACACTGTAAGAAGGATAGACACCACCATCGCTCAGAACATCCTGGAGAGGTATGCTGAGAATGGATGTGTCTACATCCCTGACACCATCGTCAAAGAGAGAATGATTCACTGCTCTTGTGACAACATAGATGTCTTGGAGTCAACCTTAGACGGGAAGAACACCTTCCACAGCACTCAACTGATGGTATGGCAGAGAGGCCCCCCTCCACAGCAGAGTCATGGCCAAAAGGGTGGCAAGCACAAGAGATCGAAATCTATCAAACCTGATGACCTACAGGAGTTTCAAAGGCTGGACCAGGCTACCTTCCCATCTGGCAAGAGGCCATCTCCTCCTGGCTACGACGCTGACATAGACGACTTGTCACATGAACCTGAGAGGGACTTGGCCTGGGTGGTGTCACGCATCCATGATGAAGCGATGTCCGTTCCAAGGTGGGGAGCATTCAATCAATCTGTCAGCACTGCGGATCCACCAGTAATGACCGCCGGGATGTTGCCAATCCTGCAGGCACCAGCAGATGACAATGACACCATGACCACCGTCATCAATCGCTTCATGGCCATTTCTGAGTATGTCAGCCAGAAGTACACCATCATCACTGCTGATCAGCCTCTGTACAGCAGGGGTAAGGAATTAGTCTGGGCAAACTCGAAATTTGCCAACGTGGTCTTGCTCATGGGAGGCCTCCATATCTGCTTCAACTTTCTGAAAGCCATTGGTCAACACATGGAAAGTGTGGGACTTGATGACTTATGGACAGAGGCAGGTGTGTACGTGGCTAACACCACTGAGACAATGCTGGACGGCAAGGCCTACTACCGAGCTGTGAGAGGTCACTGTATGAGGCACTGTGGCGCATCAAGTGGCAGATGTTTGAGTCATGGCTGGCTGCAACTGGCAACGGAGATGAGAACGTCAAACAGCTTGCCCTCAATGTTGCTTCGCTTTTCAAAGACAGAGCTGACATAGATGAGATGCGCGATGCTGTTGACAACTTCTCAGACGTTTTGGCAGATGAGAAATTCCACAGTCTCATGGAGGAATTCAATGACCAGCACTCTGAAAATCCCAACTTCATGCTGTGGTCATCCTACATGGAAATGGTAGAGATCCTACTGGCCTTCATCAGAGCTCAGAGAGATGGCATGTGGAGTCTCCACATAGAAGCCTTTGCTGCAATGCTGCCTTGGCTAACTATCTATGACCACACAAACTATGCACGTTGGGGCCGGTCTACTTGGCTGATATGAGAGGTCTTGAGAAGTCAGCACCAGAAGTTCATGCAGAGTTCTGTAATGGGAACTTTGTCGTCAAGAGGACGGCGAAGCGCTTCAACCAAGTTCCAGCTGATCAGGCAACCGAATGGATAAATCGTACATGCAAGATGCACAATGGTATCATCGGCATCACAAAGAATGACCAAGCAAGAGACAGGTTCTGCATCACATGGTCAGAGCGGTCACGCATCTCTCAAGACACAAGATGCCTCTTCAATCTTCAAGATGATGGGGAAGCCACCTTCACTCGGGTTGACAGTCTGCCTTCTCGCACTAGGCGTGACGCTCATGATGTCATGAAGCTAGTTCAGCAGTTGAAGCAGTTTGACGTCTTCAGAGTTCACGTGAGTGAAGCAGGAGATACAGATGCCGCCACTAACATCCCACTTGTTTCACTGGCAACCAAAGACACTGCACCCACAGATGTTGTGGAGAACCTGCTGACAGCTCAGGATCGAGGAAAGCAGCATGTAATCGGCTTCATGAAGGAGAGACTGATTGAACAGATCTACAGATCTACAGAAGCTAAGGCTAACAAAGACCCTAAGATCCACTCTAAGGTTAGCCCGAGAGAAAGGAAAGAGTAGGGGGTTAAGAAGAGGAGAATAAGGGGTTAAGTAAGGAGCAAACCTATCATCGTGGGTTAACATTCATTCAGAAAAAGAGAAAAAAGACTCACCATCATCATCCGCCGGCCACTGCCGACAAGTCAGAAAAATAGTCGAGAGAATAGGAGAGGGGTGAAAGATGAAAAGAAGTAAAATAAGAACGCTTACAAACCATGCAAACACAGTCTTAACTCACATATCATACCATGCAAACTACAGACATGCAAGTAAGGAGAGGATAAGAAAAAAAAAGTAGGTAAAGTTAAACAAAAAGTGGGTTAGTTTACGCTACGAGCTACATCTACGTTCGTGTTAGTCTAATTTTTTTTTTAATTTTATTGCTGGCATCACACGCTGGCATGTCACAAGCTGGCATTATCGTCAACAGACTCATCCTCGACCACCACCCCAGAGCTCCTGTGCTAATTGTTTTTTATTTTAAACAACGTTAATATTTTTAAAATGTCTGTCAAACGGTTCTTAAACATATTAACGCTGGTAGAGTGACGACGACGCGGGAAGATTATTCCATTTATCAATTACTTTAAACGTAAAGAAGTTTTTAGCGATATTAGTAATGAAACGTCTGCCACGCAACTTAAATCCGTTATTACGAGTATTACTATTATCGAAAGTGAACAATTTGTCAAAATTTACGTTATCGATGTTATTAACGATTTTGAAAACTTCAATAAGCTCCCCCTTAATCTCCTAGTTTCGAGTGAATACAGGTCTAACTCTTTAATCCTATCTTCATAAGGCTTGTTGCGCAATGACGGAATTAGTTTCGTGGCACGACGCTGAACCCTTTCTAACCTATCAATATCCTCACGCAAATACGGCACCAAAAGTGAACGGCATATTCTAAATGATGCCTGAATAGGGACTTGTAAAGGGGCAATATAATATTCTTCGATTTAAATTCGAAATTACGCGCTATGAAGCTTAACATCCTATTAGCTTTTTCCCAAGACTCCAGGCACTGGTTCCTAACTTTTAAATCCTTAGATACGCGTACGCCTAAATCTACTTCCTCGTCAACGCTCGCTAACTGTCTATTATCCATCGTGTACGTGTAATTATTGTTACGAGAACCTATATGCAAAACTTTACAGTTGTTTACGTTAAATTGCATCTGCCACTTATCCGTCCACTCCATAATCCTATTTACATCGTCTTGGAGCCTATTTCTATCGTCCACGTTAAGAACTTTACCGCCTATTTTAGTATCGTCCACGAATTTTGACACGTTACAGGTCAAGCCTACATCTATATCGTTACTGGAGATTACGAATAGCAATGGGCCTAGCACTGAACTCTGAGGGACACCGCTACCTACATCCAACCACCTCGATTCACTACCATTAACAACGACCCTCTGTTTCCCAGCACGAAGCCATTCCTCTAACCAGTTAGCTACCTGACAGCGTATACCGTGCGCTTTAACCTTGGCAATTAATCTTCTATGCGGAACTGTATCGAACGCTTTTTTAAAGTCTAAATAAATAACGTCAGCCGCTCTATGCCTATCGTATTCGCGCACTATTTCGTTATAAAATTCTAACAAATTAGTTAAACAAGATCTATGGCGTCGAAACCCATGCTGACTACTATTAATCAAATCGCGACTTTCTAAGTGATCGATGATACGATCCATAACTACGGATTCCAAAAGTTTACCGACAATTGACGTTAAGCTAATAGGCCTATAATTGCTAGCTACTGTACGGTCGCCTTTTTTAAAAATGGGCGTAACGTTAGCTAATTTGAAGTCTTCAGGAATAATCCGCGCTTACCGTGACTGATTAAAAATCTTCGTTAAGGGGCCTACGATAACGTCTTTCAAATCTTTCAAAAGTCTAGGATAAAGTGCTTCATGGCCTGGAGCCTTGCTAACTTTTAGCTTATCGATATAATGCGCAATCTCACCCTCGTAAACATTCAAAAGAGTCTCGCTACTAAATGGAACGATATCGTCCACGTCGGGGGGCATTATTTACGTCGTCTGCGGTAAAAACTGTCGCAAAAAAGTTATTGAAAATACCAGCCATCGCCTGAGCGTCGGATCCAAAGCGCCGTTAACGTCCACTAGAGGGCTTATGTTATCTCTTATCGGTTTACGATTATTGACGTATTCAAAAAACTTTTTTGGATTATGTTTACTATCCGCAACTATAAGCATCTCTAAATTACGCTTAGCATTCCTAACTGATCTTTTAACCTGACGTCTAGGCTCGATATATCTATTAAAGTTAGCTACCGTGCCATTGCGCTTATTAAATCTCTATGCTCTGTTACGCTCGTTTATGAACTCGCCTATTTCCCTAGTCCACCACTTGGGCCTACCATGATTTCTTGCGCGCTTGGGCCTACGAGGAATAAACTCCCTTTCGATATTCATAGTAGGCTTCCATGAAACGATGAAGAAACATCGGTCGAAAACCCTCGCTGATGTGTACAAAGCTACAGTTTCCACCAAGCAGAACATGCAGAAGACCATCAAAGCTGACAGAAAGCTACTACAGAGCGGCTCCTGAATGCCGCGACCGCAGGTCGCATGGTGGAGATGGTCAACGTCTTGAAGCATGAATTCTCCCCAATCCCATTTAGTCTGGCGAAGGCACGAGGAGAGATGAATTCGACATCGAAGTCTGAGCTGATGAACATCCTGATGGTTAGCAGACCATAAGCTCAGAGTTTCCAACCTCTGATCTGAAGACCTGTGTGATGATAGATGGCCATGCACTCATCCAAGCTCTTGGCAAGCCTGGCGGCTGTCGGACATTCGGCGACTATACTAAAGTGTTCTTCAAGGCCGTGACGAGTTATTTCAATGAACACACAACAAGAGTTGATGTCATCTTTGATCGGTACGCAGGGGAAGGATCGATCAAAGCAGTTACCAGGACAAAGCGTGCAAGCAAGAAGAAACCGATTCGGAAAGTCATTGATGGCCTACAAGTTCCACTTCCTGAAGTGTGGAAAAACTTCATGGCCCTGGATACAAAAAAGGCTGACCTAGCCTTGTTTCTGTCTAACGTCATTACTGAGAAGGGCAGAGATCTTCAAGAAAGATGTCAGTTGGTGACAGGGGGTGGCTTCTCTGTTGCCACTGAAGTACGGTCAACCAGGCGACATGACGCTCCACTGCATACCAACCATGAAGAGGCGGACACCAGGCTCATCTTTCACTCATGTGATGCAGCGTCCCAGGGCTATGAACGAATACTGGTAGTGTGCAGAGATACTGATGTAATGGTGCTGCTGATTCACTTCGTTTGCACCAAGGTCGCTGAAGTGTGGATGCTGTGCGGAACGGCCAAGAACCGAAAATGCACGATGTATTCAAGAGTTTGTCGCCCCCAGTCAGGGACAACCTGGTCAGCTTCCACGGTTTGACCGGGTGTGACACAGTCTCGTCCTTCAGTGGTCATGGAAAAAAGAAGTGTTGGAAGGTTTTCAGTGACCACCCACTCCTGCTGCACGCCAGTGGTCGAGATGGGGATATCGCAGATGTTGAGAAGTTTGTGTGTCATTTGTATGGCACCCCGGAACAACACACAGTTGATGACGCCAGAGTTCACCTTTTTGGGAAGGCCAAGAAGACACTGGACAAACGATACTCATCCCTAAACCCTGCTAAAAATTCGCATAAGCCCTCAGCTACAATTTCACTGCGTACCTCATCATGATATACATGGATGTAGTGGAAGAAGTATTTTAAGCTGCCCATAATCAGAAGATTTACATTTTCCGTCGCAGTGTACGCGTACTCGGTATGATGTAATATGGTGTAATACATCTTGTCACACCAATCATCAACAAGATTCACAACCCAGCTCCTCTGTTTCTCTTCTGCAAACGTTGATTCTTTCACTTCACGATGTATGTGTTTTAATGTAGGTCAATTCTACAACGTTTTCCATTATATCGTTTGGCACGAAAGTCTGCGATGCTCTCACCAGAATACCCATAGAGTATTTGGACGTCTTACTTCTGCTTCGCACGATTTAATGTGGCCTTAAAAGCTTCAAATGAGGGATGACTTGAAATTCTTCGAGTGTTCACTACATCTGTACAGCGTGATTCAAAAGTCAGGTTACATAGGGAAATACTGTATTATGTAATGATACAGGGGAATCGTCACATCACATGTTCGATATGGCCACCGTTAACGGCAATGCACTTGTGCCGCCAGCTAAGAATATCACATCAATGCGCTCCTCCTTCGATAACATCTCATAACTCATTTACCTGCAAAGAAACAGAAAAGCCCTATGTAACCTGACTTTTGAATCACCCTGTATATGTGTATATATACACATATATGTGTATAATATATATATATATATATATATATATATGTGTGTGTATATATATATATATATATGTGTATATATACATATATGTGTATATATATATGTGTATATATACATATGTGTGTATATATATATATGTATATGTGTATATATATATATATATATATATATATATATATATATATATATATATATGTATATATTATATGTATATATATATATATATATAGTATGTTTATATATATATATGTATATATATATATATATATATATATATGTATATGTATACAGTGCGTTCGAAAAGTCTCTCCGCACTGCTATGTTAAACGCATAGGAAATTGAAAACTACAATGTTTTAATTCAACCATGATTTAGTGACTTTATTACATAACCTTTTGATTTTACAGCATGTGTTCAAAGTGTTTTTTACCATTTTGCAGGCACAGAGCAACTCGTCTACACTTGTTGTCAAACACTTTTTTAAAGTGTGGTTGACTGCGGAGAGACTTTTCGAACGCACTGTGTATATATATATATATGATACACACAGACCGTGCATGGAACAAGGAACTCTTCTGGGATAATTAAATCCATTATAGTCCGAATATGTAATGGTAAATATAGCTTCCCTCACCATAAATATAGCTTCCCTCACCAGCCATCTGCAAAGCAGACAGGATCCAGCTTTGGGACCTGGATCTATGGTTTAAAGCAGCCTAGCCCTGCTACATTTAGAACCTCAATATAAGCAAAAGACTCGCTGCCTTTACGTCAGATTGAATACATCAAAGAAAAGGGGGTAACTATTATATTTTTAGCCAAAAACCAAAACTTAAACCTCAACTGGCAGAATTGAGCGTCCACTTTTCAAGGCACATAACATGTCCGTTTCAAGATGGGAATGAACTCAGAATGGTCCCCTGAGTTTTTTATGATACACACATACCGTGCATGGAACAAGGAACTCTTCTGGAATAATTAAATCCACTATAGTCCGAATAAGTAATGGTAAATGACATAGTTTTTCTTTTTTATGATGCTAGCCCGACGTGGGCAACGGGTCACTCGCAAAGAGGTCCCATAAATATAGCTTCCCTCACCAGCTATCTGCAAAGCAGACAGGATCCCATCTTGAAACGGACATTATGTACCTTGAAAAGTGGACGCTCAATTCTGCGAGTTGAGGTTTAAGTTTTGGTTTTTGGCTAAAAATATAATAGTTACCCCTTTTTCTTTGATGTATTCAATCTGACGTGAAGGCAGCGAGTCTTTTGCTTATATTGAGGTTCTAAATGTAGCAGGGCTAGGCTGCTTTAAACCCTAGATCCATGTCCGAAAGCTGGATCCTGTCTGCTTTGCAGATAGCTGGTGAGAGAAGCTATATTTATGGGACCTCTTTGCGATTGACCCGTTGCCCACGTCGGGCTAGCATCATGAAAAAGAAAAACTATGGTATTTGTCATTTACCATTACTTATTCGGACTATAGTGGATTTAATTATCCCAGAAGAGTTCCTTGTTCCATGCACGCCTGGTCTGTGTGTATCATAAAAAACTCAGGGACCATTCTGAGTTCATTCCCATATATATATATATATATATGTGTGTGTGTATATATATGTATATGTACACACACATACACACACACACACATATATATATATAATATTTATTTATTTTAAATTTTTTTTTTAAATTTTATTATTGTTATTATATTTATTTTATTTTTTATTATTATTATTATTTTTATTTATTATTTAATTTAATTTATTATTTTATTTATTTATTTATTATTATTATTTAATTTATTATTATTATTTATTATTTTATTTATTTTAATTTATTTATTATTATATATATATATATATATATATATATTATATATATATATAATGTATATGTATATGTTATGATTATATATATATATATATATATATATATATATATATATATATATGTGTATATGTATATATAGATGTGTATATGTATATATATATATATATATTGTATAATTGTATATATATATATATATATATGATATATATATATGTGCATGTATATATGTATATATATATATATATGTGTGTTTGTGTATTATATATATATATATGTTAAACACAGGGAACCAGGGAACACAGGGAACAGGTTCTGAGGGAACCATTCTGAGTTTGTGTATATATATATATATATACACATATATATATACACACACACACCACACATATATATACCACACATATATATATATATATATATATATATATATGATGAATAAAACCACGAAGGAAAGGAAACACAAAATGGTGCTCAAGCGCTTTCGTCTAATGACATCCTCAGGAACACTGAAGTACATAAAAGGGTTATAGCCTATATATAGGTTACAGAAAGAAAAAAATAAATAAATAAATAGCATACATACATACATACATATATATGTTTTTTGTTTTTTGTTGTTTAACTAATTAAAAGCATGGCACTCCCGTCAAGTACTTGCAGTCGCTGTGAAGGGAAATTTGCTGCTTACGCGTTTACAATGGCTAATAATAATGATCAGTTAGTTTGCAGGTGGTGCTCAAGCATGGAAGTGCTGAGGAACGAGTTAGAACGTGAGAGGGAGGCCAGGGTGAGACTTGAAGAAAGCGTGATGCTCCTGACGGCAAAATTAGAATCCCTTGAGACTCCAGTTACGACCCCTCCTGCCTCAGTTTCTATTAATAATATAAATAGTACTAATAGCCCTCTCTCTTCCCCTAGTTCCCAACCCTTCGTTCGAGTGCGAAATGGAGCCCCATTGAGAAAAGCAAAGACTTGTCTACCAGTAATAACAAGCAATAAGTTTTCTGTTTTTAGGGTTCGAAGATACTGATGAACCGGAAATACGACTCGTTTGGTGATTCCATTGTTCGAGGGCAGCTCGAGGAATTCTGTGGGAGAAACCCTCGTTGTAGGCGCCGTTACTGCTACCCTGGTGCAAGGGTGGAGGATATAACTAATAATGTTGACCATTTTACAGACAGTACCGCCGAGGACACAACGTATGTTATTCATGTCGGTACTAATAACGTTTTAAATTCTAGATCGAAAGAACTGCTGGCTAGGTACAGGGACTTATTAGAGCGACTAAAGGAGAAAACTAATAAGATTGTTTTAACAGGTATACTTCCTCGAATTATCCAACGTAACGATTTCTACAGCAAGGCGACCTATATTAACAATAACCTAAAGTCTCTTTGCCAACAGGAAGGAGTGCATTTTGCAAATTTTTGGAACAGTTTCTACGGCAGGAGGGACTTGTTCCTCGAAGATGGACTTCATCTTAATGACGTTGGAGCTGCGCGTTTAGGAAGACTATTTCATAATACTGTCTCTTCTTTTCAGGCTGCCGTAACTCGAACGGTCCCAGCGTAAATTCCACTTATTTCCCCTGCGCTCGCGAAGGTGTAATTACAAACAATTTGAAGGTTCTATCCTCAAATGCTCGTAGCCTACGAAATAAAATAAATGAATTTTTTTCTTTAATTGCTTGTAAAGACTATGACTTAATTGCGATAAACGAATCGTGGCTTAGCACTGAAACACGTGACTTTGTAGGGGAGTATCAAATTAAAGGTTATAGACTTTTTGTTAAAAACAGAATAGGTAGGCGAGGAGGCGGTGTTATGTTGTATATCAAAGATAATATTGCGAACGTTATAGAAGTAAAGCACTCAATTCCAGAACCGATAGATTCGACTATAGCAGAACTTAAATTAAACGACTTCAAACTGCTTGTTGCGGTTATATATAGACCCCCTAATCAAACAGCTGATACGGACGAAGCGTTATATCGTGAACTAAAGAGAATAATCGGTAGTGAGCAGGTTTTAGTTATGAGTGACTTTAATTGCGCCAACGTGAATTACGATACAATGCAGGGAGACGCGGAAGGTAATCGTTTAGTTAATTTTCTCGAGGATAGCTTTCTTATTCAAAAGGTTGGGGAACCTACGAGGTTGGACAGTATTTTAGATTTAGTAATAACTACGGATGATAGGCTAATTACTGATCTTCAAGTAATAGAACCGTTAAGCAATAGCGATCACAATATGGTAGAGTTTGTCCTCTCAGTAAGTCACTCGAAACCAACTAACTCGACTAAAATTCCTAACTTCCAGCACGCAGACTTTTGTAAATTTCGAAATAAATTGTCACACATCAATTGGGAAAACGTGATGGGGAACTCCAACGCAAAACTAATGTGGGAATCGTTCGAAACAGTATTTAGGACTATAAATGAGGAATGTGTACCGTACAAAACTAAGCGTGCGAAAGTAAACAACAAGCCCTTGTGGTTTACTTCTAGAGTACGAAACATTATAAAGAGTAGAGATAGGGCTTATAGGCAACATAAGTGCGATAAAGACAATTTGTTGTTACGAAACAACTACATATCTCTGAGGCGTGAAGTGAAAAGTGTAATAAAAAAGTCCAAGCGCGAATTTGAAATCTCCATAGCTCGTGACGGTAAAGAAAACCCCAAGCGATTCTTTCAATACGTCAATAATAGAAATCCAGTAAAAAGTGTCTTGGGTCCATTGAAAAATGTAAATGGAGATCTAGTCTCTGAAAACAAGGAAATGGTTTCCTTGCTAAACGAATTTTTTACGTCAGTTTTTACTATAGAAGATGTAACGAATATCCCTACGGTCATAGACATAATACCTTTTGATAATGACAATATTTTGGATAATATTGTCGTTAGTGAAGGGGAAGTAATGCGCTATATTGATAAAATGAAAACGCGTAAATCACCGGGTCCGGATTCCATATATCCCATACAACTAAAAGAATTAAAAGATAGCATTGTTGTGCCGCTCACAAAGATTTTTAATGCGTCTATTTCTGAGGGGTGCGTACCAGATAATTTCAAGTTAGCAAACGTAACACCTATCTTTAAGAAAGGCGATAAAGGTGAGGCGGGAAATTATAGGCCAATCAGTTTAACGTCTGTTGTAGGTAAGCTACTTGAATCAATAATTAGGGATCGTATAGTCGAACACCTAGAAGTGCATAATCTGGTTAGAAACACGCAGCACGGTTTTAGGCGAAACAAATCTTGCTTAACTAATCTTTTAGAATTTTTCCAAAGCGTGGTTGACGTTTACGATAGACATCGGGCGGTTGATGTAGTGTTTAGATTTTCAAAAAGCGTTTGACACCGTGCCGCACAAAAGACTCATTGAAAAAGCTAAGGCTCATGGAATCAGGGGTGTAGTAATAAATTGGCTAGAAGAGTGGTTGCGAGGCAGGAAACAGAGGGTGGTCGTTGATGGAGCGGAGTCGTGTTGGGCTAATGTAGCGAGTGGCGTTCCTCAGGGTTCTGTATTGGGCCCCTTGCTTTTTCTTATATATATTAACGATTTAGATGTCGGCCTAGTCAGTACAGTTTCAAAGTTTGCGGATGACACGAAGCTGGGTGGTAGGGCGATTAATGACGAAGATAGAGGTAAAATTCAGGAAGATCTGAATAAAATCGTTGATTGGTCAGTCACATGGCAAATGAGATTTAACGTGGATAAGTGCAAAATTTTGCATATAGGTTCGCGTACGTAACGGTAATTTGCGTATAGTATGTCAGGGAAAGATTTAACAAGCGTAGAGCGGGAAAAACATTTAGGAGTTATAGTCACTGGTGATTTAAAAGTAGCGAAACAAAGTACAGCAGTGGTCAATAAGGCGAACAAAGTGTTAGGTTTTATAGCTCGAAATTTTGAGTACAAATCGCGCGATATTATAGTTCCTCTTTATAAATCATTAGTTAGACCCCATTTGGAGTACGCGGTCCAATTTTGGAATCCGCATATGCGCAAAGATATAGACAAATTGAAAGAGTTCAAAGACGAGCAACTAAGATGATTCCGTTCTTAGGTCAAAGTCGTACGAGGATAGGCTCAAGGAGTTAAAATTGACTACACTCGAGACTAGGAGGTTAAGGGGTGATCTAATCCAGGTTTTCAAAATTATGAACGGGTTTGATAACGTAGATAGAGATAGCTTTTTCGAAATATCTCAATATAATAGGACTAGAAATAACGGGTGTAAGTTGACAAGTAGAAGGTTCGAGACAGCAGTTGCGAAAAACTTTTTTACGCATAGAATAGTAAATAGCTGGAATAGTTTGCCGGTAGAAGTAATTAGTAGCACGTCTATAAACATGTTTAAAAATCGATTAGACGCGCATGTTGATAGAAAGGGTATAGTTTAAGGTAGTAAAATTAAGCCTTTGTGGGGATAGATCCCACAGCTCAACACAAGTGTTGTGGGATATAGGGAGGCAGCGTCTTGGGTTAGGCGATACTCTCTGTCCTTACACACCACATTTAAAGAGATTCCTCTGCCGAGCGGTGCCCCCCATAGTACTGTGAGGTATTGAAAAACTCATGATCTTCACTTGCCCGACAAACACCTTTAAATGGGAGACCCATAATGGGTGCACACACATTTCTACATTCCTGTACAGTCTTTACAGCCACAACTACACTTTTCCTCGTAAGTGTATATATTGTAATGTATATGGTTGTAAATTTTGACTTGGTCCGCAATCGATATGGACCGTGACTTGATGGATACCGTAATGAAATTGACTGGATTCTTTGGATCTGATATATTTGCATGTCCGTTATAAATAGATATAGAGTGTAACATATTTGTGGATAGTAGTTTATTATGACTTGATCCTCTGGATCGAGAGATTCTATCCTTAGTTTTAAATCGATAATTAATTATTTTTAAATTGATAATTATTTAGTTTCGTAAAAATTGGTCGTTGCCAATTTACCGGCAGTTTTACATGAATTTCTTATGTTCTTGTGGTTCGGAACCCACGTAAAATTGTAGGTCCCCTCCTCCACCACGGAAGACATACACAATACACGATTACGACCAAAGTTAGGTAGACCAGCGATGAGTGGATCCTAGGGTCTTTGTTGGTCTGAAACATTATAACATTATAACATTATTATTATATACATACATATCTACACACACACACACACACACACACATATATATATATATATATATATATATATATATATATATATATATATATATATGCAATAAACGGAGAAGTAAAAATAAAAATTAAAAATTAAAGGATTATCAGAGAGGCATACAGATTTGTAAGGAAAAATATCGATTTTTAGCACAAGATCAAATGAATTATAAAAATACAAATTTATACTGGAAATCTGCCCGGGTTTTAACACTCTGCCTTTTATGGTCAAGTTTCGATATATACAAAAATAAAATGAAAATTAAAAGTTAATAAAGTAGCATACAAGTTTACCAAAGATTTAGCGTTCTACCCTTCTTATCTAAATCTGTTTTGAAGGAATTCAAAACAACAGGATCGAGTTGAAAAAGACCTTTGCTTATGTTGAAGTTATTTGAAAGTTGGATAATGGCAGACGTTGCGGGCCATTCAACGTTCCCAAATCTTGAGATTAACTCGCCTGGAAACGTTTGACGCAAAACTGCCATGCAGTTCCTCGTGGTATGGCAGGTAGCTCCGTCTTGTTGGAACCAGTGGTTTTCTAGACAAAGATCTCTTAATTTAGGAATAAGGAAATCGGTCAACATTTTTTCGTAGCGATCACCATTTACAGTGACCGTGTTTCCCGTGGAATCCTCGAAAAAGTACGGCCCTATGATCTGAGATGCAGTATGACCACACCAAACAGTTACACGCTGACTATGCAACGGGATTTCGGTAATATTCAATGGATTTTCTGTTGCCCAGAAACGACAATTTTGTTTGTTTACAGTTCCATTCAAGTGAAAATGGGCTTCGTCTGACATAATCAAAGTTGCTAGAAAATTGGTGGTGTCATTTACCTTCTGTTGAATCCATTGACAGAATTGTCGTCTTCGTGCGAAATCTCCATCGTTTAGTTGTTGCACTGTTTGAATTTTATATGGAAAGAGCATTAAATTTTGCTTGAATATACTGTGTGTTGTTCCATATCCAACTCCTAACAACTGAGAAGCACGTCTGATGCTTATGTTAGGATTATCCTGTACAATTTCATGAGTTATGTTAATGATCTCGTCTATCCTTGCTGTGCGCACTCTTCCAGTTGGTTTTCTTTTTCCAATGCTGCCAGTTAGGGAAAAATTTCTGACACACCGACGGATTACTTTCTTAGAAAGTGATTTTGACATCTGAAAATTTGTCTTGAAAGATCTTTGAGCTGAAACTACACTTCTTCCATGCTCATAATATTGCTCAGTTATGAAACGCAGCTGTTCCACAGTCCATGCAGTCATCTTGAAGGGTTAGTTTTAACTAACACTTTTATTTTGTTTTGTATCTTATCTTGTCTTGTATTGTCAAAACCTATACAATCCTGTACAAACTTGTAACTATCCTCTTCGAATGATGCGTATGGTTTTATAAAAGGACTTATACTTTAAGAGTTACAGGGGTTTCTTTTGGGTCCCATTTCTCTGGATCACCCTTTATATACACATATATACACACATATATAATATATATATATATATATATATATATATACACACACACACATATATATATATATATATATATATATATATATATATATACACACACACACATATATACATATACACACACACACACATATACTGTATACTGTATATATATTAGGGTTATAACTTTTAGACTTTTTTTCAAATAAAAGATCTCCTGTATCATAAATCGATGAACGTTTGCTTAAAAACAATGAAAAAGACCCTAATTCCTCTCAGTCTTTAAAAAAGGTCACCCCCAAATCAAATGTTTGAATCACCATACCCATATATTTACGTTACTACTCATAAGTATATAAATATATTATTATTAGAGGGCGGACTTTTAGGTTTTAACCTAAAAAATATTTTCGAATTTTTCAGTACGCTAATATATCGTGAGATCGCCCGAAAAATCACTTCCGGTGCTCAAATTCGATGACTAATATCAATCCACCCATACAAGAAAATTCTAGAACACTCGACATTGTTCTTCATGCACTCGCAAATTGTATAAAAGCACGAAATGAAATCAACCGAATCACTTGTGTCCAGTATTGCGCAATAGTTACTCAACTGTTCAGTTCAACTCAACTTCAGGTAAGTTTTTATTATTTGTAATATGTTCGCTTAATTAAAAAACGTAGCGAAATGTGGAATTCGCTTCTGCACTCTTGAACATTCCAGAACATTTTTTAAATTTATTAACCATAATAATTTGTTGAATTTTTCTTCCATTTTAACACGTAAACAAAAGCGTATCCAGAATGTTTTGTAGAGGGGAGTCAAACTCAAAAAATATATAGAGCCCAAAATATTTGGTGATAAATATTTTCGTGAGACGTTCTATGGATGTTCTATAAATATTTTCCAAAATTTTATCACCTAAAAATAAATATTTGGTCATATTTTTTCACCTAAAATCCGCCCTCTAATTATTATATTATTTCTATATATTATATTAATATTATATATATATAATATTTATAAACAAACAAACAAATCAACTTAATACCTTTTTATATCTGTTTCAGAAGCAATATAATGTCACACAAGAAAAGTGATACTACCATACAGAAGAACAAGGATATCTGGACCAATAATCTGGTGAGATTCCAGCAGTCACATAGAAGAAGAGGAAGTGTGCCTTTAGAAGAATCTTCACTAGAAGAAAAATGCAGAATGTCACTCCAAATCCAAATCATTGGACGGTACCAGTTTCTTGGAACAGAAATCAAAGGAAGAAAGGAGCGAATAGTGGAAATTTCCAAAGTTACAAAATTATGGAAGAATAAATTCAATTTTCCGCATGTGTCAGATCAAGTAATACGAGCAAAGCTTGACAAGGTGATGAAACTTATGATGAATGTGTCAGGAGGGGAAAATATGATGCCCTGAATGAACTTTTTGATATCACTAAAGTAAATGGCCAATGGTTATCCTCGGAAGACAAACGACTGTACCACTAGCCCTGTTCAAAAATCAACTTTTTCTTATTTTCATAGGTTTCTGTACTTTTTCCCATGCTTTTTGACCTGAAAAGGCCGAAAATCACAACCATTTCGACCTAGGTTGTTGGGAAGCATTGCGGCATGGAGCTTTAAGTTTTCTGCCTTGAAATCGGCCAAAAGCACCAATTCCGGGGTCCCTTGAATCATGTTTTGCACTATACCTTTTTATCTAAACAAGATAGAGCAACAAAATAGGCACCAAATTAAAGTGTTTTTAATCCTCTTTCTAACTTATACAATTATGATAGTCTTGGAACAAGAAATGGCACATTGGTACATACAAAGATTTCAGAAATATCACAAAATTCGTTTTCTCACACTCAAGGCAGACAAGGCGCCTTATTCATGACACAAATTTGAGATTAACATTTTGTCACAAGTCTAATCGATCAAGAAGTGAAAGCATTACATGATGATTAATTTCATAATGACATTTACACAGTCAGTTGTTGAGAGTTTGTTTCTTGAAGCGTCAAAGCGGCGTCTGTTGAACTCCACAGCTTGAAGGAGATAGTCCCTCTGCTTGGCATCTGTTGTTATGACATTTGCAAAGTCGCTCATCATCTTGACACCACGTTCAGCAATGTCATTCACCGCTTTCAGATTCTTAACATAGTCCAACGCTTTTCTGTAGTCCTCATTCTGTGGCCAAGACGTGACAGGTTCCAGAAGCCACTAGGATCCAATGTTCAGTGTGTCCAGCAGGAAATGTGATTCTGGGCCAATGAGATCAACCAGGGTGGTCTTAGCTGTGACTCTCTGGAATAGAGGCTTTCCTGTTCTGAAGCTGTCTGGCTTCTCAGTGGCATGTAACTGGACAGCAATGTCGTGCTTCAATGTGTCACTCAATCTACTGCTGAACAGGGCAAATGGCACGACTTCCTGCGTCAGGTACCATTTGTGGTTTTCCATCTTATTAAGTACTGCATCAGCAAGCTCTGGGTCAGTTTTCTTGTACTTCAACATGTCCTGGATTAGACTTAGATCATTCACGGGAGCATCTGCAGCAGACATTGACATCATCCATACAGGAGTGTAGAACAGCGCAAGGAAGGTGTTGAGTCTTTCCAGCTTTGATACAGTGTCTTCGTCGTACTCAAGTTGATCTGCAAACATCAGCATTTTCATGGAGTACAGATTTCTGGCCATCCATCTGGCCTGATGAATGGCGCCTGGTCGACTCCAGTGAATACCTCGAGGAGGTGTTCCTCCAAAAACAATGACTGTCAGTTCAGCCATTTCCCTGTAGTCGGCTCTTGGAAGCCTTTCTGCTGTTAGAATGTCTTGGAGTATTTCTTCATTGTTCTTCTTCTTTTCCTTTAGCCATTTGCTGTTGATAGCCAGCATCTTTGGGTTTTCCTTGGACAAGTCCGTCCAAACATCCTTCAGATGCTCAAACCAGGGATTATCTGGCCCCTTCACCTTCCCAAACAGCTTCTCCCAAACTGCTCCTACTAGGATTTCCAGGATGTGGTGTCGACAGGCCAGATAAAACACCTTTTTGTTCAGCATTTTCTGTAGCAGTTTGGCAGCTCCTCTGTGAACTCCACTGTTACTGGATGTAGTGTCAAAAACAAGGGCAGTAACATTATCCGTAAGTTCCCATGTCTCCAGTAAATCCATTGAAGCCTCAGCCTGAGCTGTGCCAGAAGAATTGTCGATGACAGGTACTCCAATAACTTTCCTTCTGTGTATGAAGGTGGACCAGACACTAGCACAGCTAAAGTCTCTGAGGTACTTCCAGGTTCACTGCCCAAGACATCTTTGAGCAACTTTCCATCCCAGTGTAAGGCAGCGTACTGTGGGGGGGTTTTCACAAAACTTGGACATGTGACTGGCTGATATTATACCTGGACAGCATTCTGTTGCGACGTGTTGTTGAGGTTGAGATGACGAAGTTATCCAGATCAGCCCCTCCAGCTTTCAAGGTGGCAGAAACCATGGCAGTAACTTGATTGTCTGATAAACCAAGACGATCAGCTGTATTGCAGATGACATCACATTCCATGACCTTCCTTGGAAACGTCAAAGTCACACTAGTCACAGTGTCTTGATGGTGAGAACATCCAGGACGAGGCTGATGGTAATCCATGTCCTCTGTGTTAGCGTCGTTGTCAGTTGAGTCACCCCAGGTAATGTCATCCACATGAACAACTGCCTCTTGTTCTGCTGCAGCTGTAAAATAGTACAACATGTTAAGACAGTAATTGTTAAGTACATGCTAAATATCGCAATGGAGTAAAACTTAAAACTTTTTGTGACGTTCATAGTAATTAGTTTTACCTTGTTCTTGTCTATGCTGCAGTCTTTCATTCCTCGCTGCTTGCTGCAGGGATCTTGTCTCAAAAATCTTGTCATGACCAGACATATGACCTTTCCTCTCAGTCTTTTGGTCTTCGTAGAACCTGATATCCTCATCTTTCTTCTCTCTGGATAACAGTCTGTTGTTCTGTATTTCCTGGATTGCATCTGGAGCTCCTATATCGAACAGGCTGTCTAATTCCAGCACAAATGCTCCTCTTTTTCCTCCAGGGTTACTTGCTCTTCCTTTGCTTTTCACCAGAGCACGATGTTTCTCATGTAGTTTCATGAAGAGCTTCATTGCGTTGTACTTGGTCATTGTCTTGATCCTAGCCATCTGCCAGAATGGGATGATAGATTCAACTGTTTCATATGCAAGGTCTTGAACCATGGGCCTCCCTGCATTTTCCGGTAAATTCTGAAGATTAAGGAAATACTGGAACGCCTGTCTGTTGGTGGGAAGCTGGGAACCACTGATAAAAGCTGAAGGGTATCCAACCAGGAAAGTTTCAGTGAGAGATCTGGTAGATGGCCCAGTTGACACCTGCCTGTGGACAGTACGTGGAGGTTCTGAGATATCAACTGTGCGCCCACGGAGCTCCCTCAGCTCCTTGCTTAATGCCATTGTGAAGTTGTAACTTGTAGATGGTTTTCTAGATTCTGATTGAGTTTCTGTTGTTTCCTGAAAAATGATAGATAATTATTATTATTATTATTATTAATTATTTTATTTATTATTATTATTATTATTATTATTATTATTATTATTTATTAATTTTATGCTCTTTCATTTGATACCTAATTTGTTGCTCTATCTTGTTTAGATCAAAAGTTAAAGTGCAAAACATAATTCAAGGGACCCCGGAATTGGCGCTTTGGCCGATTTCAAGGCAGAAAATTTAAAGCTCCATGCGGCAATGCTTCCCAACATCCTAGGTTAAAATAGTTGTGATTTTCGGCTTTTTCAGGTCAAAAAGCATGGGAAAATGTACAGAAACCTATGAAAATAAGAAAACGTTGATTTTTGAACAGGCCTACTGTACCACCTTCAAGTGGAAAGCAACGGAGAAGTGGGGTACTCTACAGGTCAAGTTGCAAGTGAAGAAACGATTCACCCTTCAAAGAGACGAAAATTGCCTGCTGAATCAGCATCAACATCTTACAATCATGTATCTGGTGGTAGTGGTACTGAATCTAAAGAGAGCGAGCATGAAGATGAAGATGAGAGTATTACTCCACCAACCAGAAGACATAACAAAAGTAAAGTTGCAACCAACTTGGTGACATCCACAGGAGTATCAACAAGTAAAGCCGCTAAAATATGCAAACAGTTGTCACTTGATGGTATTGACATTCCAACACCAAGTCAAGCAGCAATTTACAAGTCAGCATACAAAGAGGCTGCTAAATTGAAGGAGGAAATGATTGAAAATTTACAGATGGAAGAGTGGTCTTTACATTTTGATGGAAAGCGCATTGAGGAAAATGAGTATCAAGTAGTGGTACTTAAAAATGAAAGAACCGTAGTAAAATTGGATGCATTGCGTCTGAAAGATGGCAAGGCTGAAACTATTGCTGAAGGAATTGCAAAAGTTATTGATGAATACACCTTATGGAATGCAATAAAGATGATCGTTGCTGATACAACAAGTGTTAACACTGGGAAAAAGAGTGGAGTTGTTGTCAAATTGCAACGAATGTTCTCAGAGAAGGGTATCTGCAAACCACAATTTACCAGTGTCAGCATCACATTCTGGACAGGATTCTCCGTTTGGTAATGGACGAAGATCTTGGTGCTAACACCAGTTCTCCAAACATCGAATATTATCCCAACTGGTGAAGAATTATGAGGAACAAAAGGCACAGTTTGTCAATGGAACAGAAGAGGTCCTCGAGAAATCAGGATGGAGAGATGATATTAAGTTTTTGTACCATCTAACACGGGTGTTTAGATTCTTTGAAGAAAAAGGGAATTTTCCTTTGATTAACTTTCACAAAATTCCAAACATCAGCAATGCGAGGTGGCATTCAAAAGCCATTCTAGCTATCCTTGCATTTATTCTTATACCTACAACAAGGAAGACTTTGGAGAAGGTATGCAGATTCATTTCATACAACTGGGCAGAATATTGGTTTACTAATCAGATGTACAATGAAAATGACTTCAAGAACTTGTCAGAAATATTGAAACCTTACAAAAAAGCATTGAACTTGTAGTGAATACTCTTATTTTAGTTTCAAGATAAATGTTAATTTTACCGTCTTGAATTTCGGAATAGCTATAAATTCATTTTAAATTAGTTACCCATCATAATTCAATTGTAAACCACATTAATACTAATTTTATGTATACTGTATTATTTTATTGTATGTAAACATAATTAATTATATCACAATTGTCAGTTAATTATTTATATTCAAATAATTATTTTAATCTAATACCATGCCATTTTGCAAATAAATAATAGAAATCCAAGGGTTATATTTTCCATCCTTGGTACTGCGCAGTTTCGCCTAACGGACTCAATACGGCTAGTGAGATAATCACTGGTTGGCACTTAACCAGCGGCAGTGCTTATGGCTACATCATCCAGGTTAACCTATACCGGATAGATGCGCTACGGTCCCAAGCCGTAGCTTGCCTAGGCCCAACGACGACGACGACGAAAACCAACAATTGGTGACCCCGGAGTTGGATTCCCCGCTTTTTACCCGAACGACTAGGACTAGACTGTAACGTCGTTCGTGCCCATCACCCCCCTTCACCCGAGCGACTAGGACCAGACTGTAACGTCGCTCGTGCCCTCCGCCCCTCACCCCTGCCCGTGCGCTCTGTGCCTGCGCTCGTCTCAACCTCCACTCCTTCGTTGGTAACTTGTCGTCTTGCTTGTACGTCAGCAAGCATAGGAGAAGATGCCTGACGACGCTGGTGCCATCTCCCACTTGAGCGTAAAGCTCCCCGTCTTCTGGCTGGGTGATCCATTTATTTGGTTCCACCAAGTGGAATCACAATTCAACTTGGGAAGGATCACCGCTAGCAGGACAAAATACGATCATGTTTTGTCCTCTCTACCAGCGAGCATCATCTCTGAAGTCCGTGACGTCATCGTGTCTACTTCCACGAGTGAGGACCCATACAACGATCTGAAGTCTGCCATCCTGTGCCGCACCACTGTCTCCGAGCGTGAGAAACTACATCAGTTAATCTCAAAAGAAGAACTTGGAGACCGTAAGCCCACTCAAATGCTGAGGGCTATGCAGTGCGCTCTAGGCGAACGCGCACAAACCTTCGATAAGGACATCTTTAGACAGTTGTTCTTGCAGAAACTTCCTCCATCAGCTCAGCGTGTCTTGGCCACTATGGATCCTGCTACTCCAGTTGATAAACTAGCAGAAACTGCCGACAAAGTAGTGGAGATTGACACAGCTCCAGTCAACAACGTGAACACACAATCGGAACTGGAGTTGAAAGTGGAAGAGTTAAGTCAACAACTCAACCACGTTTGTTCTCTGCTACAAAATCAACGGCAAAGAAGCCATTCTCGGTCAAGATTTACGAAGAGGCATCGTTCGAGTTCCGGGAAGATCTGCTTCTACCACTCTAAATTTGGAAAGAAGGCTAGGAAGTGCATCTCCCCTTGCAATTTTTCGTCGGAAAACCCCAGCAGCGAGTCCTAATGGCGTCTAGTACTCGCACTGCCAACCTGTTATTCATAAAGGACAGGAACTCTGGTGTCAATTTCTTGGTCGATACCGGAGCGTCAGTCAGTGTATTCCCTCAAAAATCTGGTCATACGCACTCGGAATCTCCGCCTCTATACGCTGCTAACGGTTCACGCATACCCACGTACGGTACTCAGTCGCGTGAACTAAACTTGGGCCTTCACCGATCCTTCAAGTGGATTTTCATCTGTGCTCAAGTGCAGCATCCCATAATCGGCGCTGACTTCCTCCAGCATTTCAAACTCCTGGTGGATCTTGACAAGCGACGCTTATGCGACCAGGCCACACTGCTTTCTGTTCTTGCCAAACAGGTTGCCCTTCCGGACGCCTCGAACTCTGCACTTTCCCTCGTTCCCCCTAATTCCATGTACCAGTGCCTTTTCCAGCGATATCCAGGAATTCTTCAACCGATGCAGATGGGTGATACCATTAAGCACACCATCACCCATCACATTACAACAAAAGTCCCCCTGTGTTTGCAAAACCCAGACGTCTTGCCCCGGACAAACTGAAAGCTGCCAAATCGGAATTCCAGCTTATGATAGATCTTGGGATAATAAGACCTTCCAAAAGCAGTTGGTCCTCTCCCCTACACCTGGTCCAGAAGAAGTCAGGAGACTGGAGACCATGTGGGGATTACCGGTTTTTGAATTCGACAACCATCCCGGACCGATATCCGGTACCAAATGTCCAAGACTTTACTTCTCTTCTCCAAGGCAAATCTATCTTCAGTAAAATAGACCTCGTTAAGGCTTTCCACCACATTCCCGTAGAGCCTTCGGATATTCCCAAGACTGCAGTTTGTACACCATTTGGGTTATTCGAATTTGTGAAGATGCCGTTCGGGCTACGGAATGCTGCGCAAACCTTTCAGAGGTTTATAGATGAGGTCACCAGAGGCTTAGACTTTGTTTATGCCTACATCGATGATTTGCTTGTGGCCAGCTCAACGGAAGAGGAACATAAGGAACACCTTTCACTCCTCTTTCAACGCTTAGAACAATACGGTGTTACTATTAATGCATCTAAGTGTGTGTTTGCACAGCCAACCTTGGAATTTCTTGGTCACACGATTTCGCAGCACGGAATTACCCCCCTTCAGGACAAGTGTGAAGTGATAAAAAATTACCCTATGCCAAATAATCAGCGTGAGTTACGTCGGTTTCTAGGTTTGGTAAATTATTACCACAAGTTCATTAAAAACTGTGCCAGTGTTCTTGCTCCTCTACACGCTATGATCACACACAAACGCAAGGTAACGAAATTGGTATGGTGTAGCGATAGTTTACAGGCGTTCGACAATGCCAAAAATGCTATCAATAGTGCATTGTCTCTGTCATTTCCTATCAGTGATGCCCCCTAACTCTGACGGTCGATGCATCAGATGTTGCGATCGGTGGGGTGTTGGAACAAACCATTAACAGTCAACAAGCACCCATCGCGTTTTACTCGAAAAAGCTGCAGCCAGCCCAAACGCGTTATAGTGCTTTCGGACGTGAACTTCTTGCTATTTACTTAAACGTGAAGCATTTTCAACATTTCCTTGAAGGCCGAGAGTTTTGTGTTTTTACCGACCACAAACCTTTGGTCACTGTCTTCAATAAAAACAGCTGTAACCACTCTCCCAGAGCCATCAGGCAACTCGATTATATCTCGCAATTTACCACAGATATCCGCCACATCAAAGGTGTCTTGAACACTCAAGCGGATGCACTTTCAAGAATAGAGATTACTTCTGTTACCCTCAGCTCTACACTGTGGAATGCTATTGCACAGGATCAAGATAAGGATACGGAACTACAAGACCTGCTCAGAGAAGACTCCACTCTCACACTTTCCCTCAAGAAAATGAGTATGCCAGGATTGTCTGTGCCCCTTTATTGCGACGTATCAACAGCTGCTATTCGCCCTTATGTCCCTCCATGTCACAGACAAGCAGTCTTCACGGATCTTCATAAGCCCTCCCATCCTGGTATCCGTGCTTCGCAACACCTGGTTACCTCTCGCTTTGTTTGGCCCTCGATGCGGAAGGATGTCAAACATTGGACCAAAACGTGCCTTGCCTGCCAGCGTGCCAAAGTCCAAAGGCACATCAGGTCCCCCTTTGACGCATTTCCGCCCCCATCCCAGCGATTTGAGGTAATTCATGTAGACATTGTTGGCCCTCTTCCAGTGATTCAAGGCCAACGTTATCTGCTCACCTGTCTCGACCGCTTTTCCAGATGCCTGAAGCCATCCCACTTCCTGATATCCAAGCGGACACTGTTGCAAGAGCCTTTCTTCATGGATGGGTATCAAGATTTGGATTGCCGACAAAAGTCATCACTGACCAAGGTCGCCAATTTGAGTCTTCGCTTTGGAAGAAGTTTACCAGCTTGTTGGGTACAGTACATGCGCATACCTGTGCGTATCATCCGCAAGCTAACGGCCTCGTCGAACGCTTCCATCGCCAGCTGAAGTCATCCCTTATGTGTCACGAAGACTCCCATTGGATGGATAAGCTTCCACTCGTGTTGCTTGGTATTCGCTCTGCATTTAAGAGTGATCTGAAGACTACAGCGGCTGAACTAGTCTATGGAACAACACTGCGGCTACCAGGTGGCTACTTCACTGCAGGGGATAAGTCATGTGATCCTACGGAATTCGCTCAAACACTTTCCTCTCACATGCAGTCCCTTCAGCCTGTTCCCCCTCGATTGACTAGCCAACAGAACATCTTTGTTTCCCCAGCCCTCCAGTCTTGCACCCACGTTTTCGTTCGTGTACCTGTCCCAAAACGGCCTCTCCAATGTCCATATGACGGGCCCTATGAAGTTCTCCGTCGTACGCGCAAATCATTTCTCATCCAGCGCGGTTCCAAGGTCGACAAGGTTTCTATCGATCGTCTTAAGCCTGCGTTTTTGGAATCAACCTTAAGCGAGGTACATGTAGCTACCAAAAAGGTCCAGGGGAAATCTGTGTCGTTCTGAACTCTTTGAACTTCCTCGCTGGTGGGGGAGTGTGTAGTGAATACTCTTATTTTAGTTTCAGGATAAATGTTAATTTTACCGTCTTGAATTTCGGAATAGCTATAAATTCATTTTAAATTAGTTACCCATCATAATTTAATTGTAAACCACATTAATACTAATTTTATGTATACTGTATTATTTTATTGTATGTAAACATAATTAATTATATATCACAATTGTCAGTTAATTATTTATATTCAAATAATTATTTTAATCTAATACCATGTCCATTTTGCAAATAAATAATAGAAATCCAAGGGTTATATTTTCCATCCTTGGTACTGTCGCAGTTTCGCCTAACGGACTCAATACGGCTAGTGAGATAATCACTGGTTGGCACTTAACCAGCGGCAGTGCTTATGGCTACATCATCCAGGTTAACCTATACCGGATAGATGCGCTACGGTCCCAAGCCGTAGCTTGCCTAGGCCCAACGACGACGACGACGAAAACCAACAAACTCATTGGAAAATCACTGGAAGCAGGAGCCATCCCCACTCAAGATACCAAGAAGTAATCAGTGTGCAGAACGTGCAATCAAAGTTATGCAAGAACTGTATGCTTCCTGCAGAAACAAAAACAAACTGCAACTTCGGTTTATTCTAAGCAATAAGCAGTAATATATGTACAAGTATTATAACGATTATGTTGTGAGTTATTTTATTATATTACATGGAATATGCAATAAAGTTACGTATGCAATAATCGATTTTTTGATTTCGGGGTGACCTTTTCTAAAAAGATATTAAAATGAAAGTTCATTTCTTTGTTTTTAGGCAAAAGTTCATCGAATTAAAGTAGAGGAATATTAGGTTGTAAAAAAGTTATAACCCTAATATATATATATATATATATATAGGGAATGAACTCAGAATGGTCCCCTGAGGTTTTTTATGATACACGCAGACCGTGCATGGAACAAGGAACTCTTCTGGGATAATTAAATCCACTATAGTCCGAATGAAGTGGAAGGAAGTTCAATCCACATTGATGCCCCTGTTCCTTTTGCCGAGGAAACTTGTCTGAACAGGTTTCAACCAGATCAGAATACGTTTAGGGGTCCCGAGATTTGACGCTTCAGATTGCTTAGGTATTTCTAATTTCAGCTGTTCTAGTTTTAGTCGACTGCCTTGCTTCCTGACGGAAGGGTGCACTGCTCTCTGTCCTTCGTGTCAGTTGTCGAGTTTTGTCCTCGTTGTGTCTACCGTTGCATATTTGTACTCTTTTCTAATTCGTATATTTCCTCATTGCAGATAAACATGGCAACTCGAAGCAAGAAAGAGGTTTGGCTCATCGGACACCCGAATAAGGAGATCCTGGGTAGCCGCCTGCCGACGAAGTTGCAAGTCTTGCAAAAGTGCTCTTCCATCAAAAACAGGAAAACCTAGGCGGAGAAAATGTCTGAACCTCTGTTTGGATGCTGTGATGGTGTTCTGGAAAAGAGCAAGGATCCCTACTATGAGGCGGGACAGCGCCCTTCGGAAAATGGAAGCTCTGCTCCAGCGTTACGACAAGTTGGTGAAAAGCAGGAACAGATCCGAGGAGAGCTGTCGTGTTGCGGAGGACATGTTCAAGGCGGAACTCAAGAACGAAATCCTCGATATTGGTCATTCCAATGCCCTTTCTATGACGACAAACGAGGAAGACAAGCTCTTCTACAAGAGTCAGCAGGAGGACCCAACAGAGAGCAGTATGGGATCGGCAGACATGAAGCTGGCCCAAATGGAGAGTAGGAAAAGGCGTCGAGAGGAACAGCAGGAGGAGAGACGACACCAGGAATTCGAGCGGGCCAAGGACGGTTACAGAAGCTGCTACTCTTGAAGACAGCTCCTCGTCCTCGGCGTCGCCATCTGCGGAAGATGATCCCTCCTTGGCAGCCTCCACGTCTGCTTCATGTCCTTCTCCGAGGAAGCGATCGAGGAACCTCATCACTCAGGATGTGGCTGTCGTGTACGACCGGATGAACATTTCTTATCGTGATGCAGCGATGTCGTACGCCGTCGTCGCGCAATCCTTGGGGCACGATTTGAACGAGGTATCTATCTCCTCTTCCACAATGTATCGTGCTCGCCAGTCGCTTCGGAAGCAAGCAGCAGAGGCGTATCAAGAGGGAGAATTCTGTCCTGAGGAGCCCTTGGTGTTGCACTGGGACGGGAAAATACTGCCTGAAATCACAGGTGACGGATCTGTGGACCGGATTGCTGTGCTGGTCACCGGGAACGGCCAGGAGAAGCTGCTTGGAGTTCCGAAAGTTCCAGCTGGCACGGGAGCGGAGACGGCACGCGTCTGCATTGATCTTGTGCGGAAACACGACCTGTCCGAACAAATCAAGGGGTTATCATTCGACACAACGGCATCGAACACCGGGATTCACGTGGGAGCCTGCGTCAAGATTGAGGAGGGTCTCGGGAAGCAACTTCTTTACCTAGCATGCAGGCACCATATGTACGAAATCGTCCTGGCCCAAGTCTTCCGGTCTTCGATGGGCCCCACCTCTGGGCCCGAGACTGGGATCTTCAAAAGATTCCAAGAGCAGTGGGGTTTCATCGACTGATCTCTTATCACCACTGCTATTGATTCAGATAGCTGCAGCATCGCTGGACCTCTTCAGGGTCTCGAGGACCGAACTGTCCTTGTTGTGAGGGAAGCTCTGGCTTCTGGTCAGCCGCGGGATGACTACCAGGAACTTCTTCAACTGGTTATCCTCTTTCTCGGGGAAGAGACTGTCGCCAATGTGCCACTGCGGAAGCCAGGAGCATACCACCATGCGCGGTGGATGGCGAAAGCCATTTACGGATTGAAGCTGTACCTCCTTCAGGACCAGTTCAGGATGACCCGGCGGGAGCTGAAAGGAGTCACAGAAATCTGCCTGTTCGTCGCCCTGGCCTACGCAAAGGCTTGGAGTCGTGCGACGAGAGCAGAGCAGGCCCCACGTGTGGATCTGAAGTTCTTGCTGGACCTGGAAATACTGCAGAAAGATGCCGTGATCGTCGATGTCGCCAAGCAAGCGCAAGCGGCCATGAAACGACACCTCTGGTACTTCTCCGAGACGCTGGTCGGCTTGGCATTCTTCGATCAAGGGGTTCCTCAGGAAGAGAAACAAAGGATGCGAGAGAACCTCGCCAAGTCGGCATCGAGGAAAGCGTTGAAGCGTCTGGAGGGAAAGACCGTCCTCGGCTCCTTCAAAGGAAAGAAGATTTCGGATTTCGTTACCTCGAGGACGAAGGATTTCTTCACCGCACTCGGGATCAACGGCGCCCTCGTCGAAAATCCCGCTTCGTCTTGGGAAAACGACCCACACTACCAAGCAGGCCTAGCTAGGGTCCGCGTCCTGGCTGTGGTGAACGACTCGGATTAACGGGGGATCGCTCTCATCGAGAAATTCAATGCTGCCCTAACAACGAAGGAAGAAGACAAACTGTACCTGCTGAAAGCAGTTTCCAAGAACAGGAAGGATTTTCCGAAGAAGCAGAAGGGGGAAATGATGAAGAAGTGATGAGTCTGTGCTCTCTGACGTAAGGCGTGATTTCTCGGGACCACTTATTGTTGTCGAAGGAGTCTCATGTTTGGCCAGGTGTGATAAATATGTAAAACGAACACGGGCATCTATGTGGATTAAAAATATAATGTGGTTCTCATTTATGAAACACCGTAATATATATATATATAATATATATATATACAGGGTGGGCGGAAAGTAGCTCCCTATTTTGGATTGGTAAAAAAATACGTATATTATCCATTTATTTCAGAAGAAATAATATGAAAAGGTAGGCATACATGGTAGGTTTTCTCTAAAATTCAATGTGGGCTCCAACTCTTTCCACCAGCTTCTGGAGCCGCCCAGGAATGGCGTCCACTGACTTTAGCAGGAACTCCGGCGGGATGGAGGACATGACTTCCCGAATTCCGTCCTCCAGTTCTTCCAATGTCCTCGGTTTGGTGCGGTAGACTTCTTCCTTTACCCACCCCCAAAGAAAGAAGTCGCACGGTGTCAAGTCGGAGCTCCTGGCTGGCCATTGATGTGGACCACGACGACCCATCCAACGCCCAGGGAAGTGGGCATCCAGCCACTCACGGACAACAAGAGCGAAGTGCGGAGGGGCGCCATCTTGCATAAATATCAGATCGTCGATGTTCTCCCATGTGCTGACAACCGGCCAGACCTCGTTTCGCAACATAGCAAGGTACCGCTCAGCATTCATGGTGTTGCGCAGAAGGAACGGGCCCACAACCTGATCTGAGGTCATACCACACCACACCGTTACACTGAACCGATTCTGCCGTTTTTCAGGGGTAACCGTGCGACTTCTTTCTTTGGGGGTGGGTAAAGGAAGAAGTCTACCGCACAAAACCGAGGACATTGGAAGAACTGGAGGACCGAATTCGGGAAGTCATGTCCTCCATCCCGCCGAGGTTCCTGCTAAAGTCAGTGGACGCCATTCCTGGGCGGCTCCAGAAGCTGGTGGAAAGAGTTGGAGCCCACATTGAATTTTAGAGAAAATCTACCATGTATGCCTAACTTTTCATATTATTTCTTCTGAAATAAATGGATAATATACGTATTTTCTTACCAATCCAAAATAGGGAGCTACTTTCCGCCCACCCTGTATATATACAGTGCGTTCGAAAAGTCTCTCGGCAGTGCTATCTTAAACGCATAGGAAATTGAAAAACTACAATGTTTTAATTCAACCATGATTTAGTGACTTTATTACATAACCTTTTGATTTTACAGCGTGTGTTGAAAGTGTTTTTCACCATTTTGCAGGCACAGAGCAACTCGTCTACACTTGTTGTCAAACACTTTTTTAAAGTGTGGTTGACTGCGGAGAGACTTTTCGAACGCACTGTGTATAATATATATATATATATAATATATATATATATATATATATATATATATATATGTGTGTGTGTGTGTATATATATATATAAGTATTTTGCACACACACACACACACACACACACACACATATATATATATATATATATATATATATATATATATATATATATATGTGTGTGTGTGTGTGTGTGTATGATTATATGTATATGTATATGTATATATATATATGTGTATATGTATATATATATGTGTATATGTATATATATGTATATGTATATATATATGTGTATATATATGTGGATATGTATATGTATTAGTGATGTTGGTCACATCCGCATCCGCATCCGCGGAACATCCGCACATTTTCTCGCATCCGCATCCGCGTCGGCATCCGCACTTTGGACTGCGGATGTCGTGCTGATGTGGACCGTTGAGATAAAACGTCATTAATAAGCGGAAATTATCAAATTCTACTATATTAATAGAACTAGTTCATTGTGCGCAAAAGTGATGCAAGCGACAAGACGAGAGGCTGTTCTTGTATGAAGTTACTCTCTTGCAACCTACTTAGATCCACGTTACAAAGCTAAGTTATTTTCACCTAGTACATTAGAACGAGTTAAATCATCACTTGGAAAAGCAGTTGAAGAGCTTCAATCTCTTGAATCTGTCGCTTCGCCACCCACCAAAAGAATAAAAGTTTCAGTGACAGAACCAACACCTTCAACAAGCAAATCTATCACAGAATCTGTCTCTCAGTTTCTTGAGTCAAGCAGCAATGACGAGACCTACGCGATGTCAAAAGATGTAGTAAAAATGATCGAGAGCTATCACCAAGAAAAACGCCTGGCTGCATGTGACAATCCTATTAGTTGGTGGAAAAATACGCAGAATATCTATCCATACTTGAGTAAACTTGCAAGGAAACATTTAGCCTGTCCTCCAACAAACGTACCAAGCGAGAGATTATTTAGCAGTGCTGGGTTAATATATGAAAAGAGAAACAGACTGGCAGCAGAAAAGGCAGAAAAATTAATGTTCCTTAAGCATAACCTTCCTATAATTAAGTTTGAACATTAAACGATGAACATCTTAGTTTACTTTATTTTAATTACTCATTTATAAATATGCCTAATAAAACTTTAAACTTAATATAAATAGTTATCAAGCTAATTACAGATCTCTTTCTATAAGGGTGGAGGTTGGGGAAAGAGGTCGGTGGGGTGCATTTGAGTTGGGTTCACGTCCCGCATCCTGGTAACACAATTATGGTTTCTAATTGTGGCTGAAATTCAACAAAATATAACGAATTTATTTGCAGACGAATTCACTAATTGATTTCTATATTAGTTAGATGCTTAATATTATTTTATATGTTCAGAGAAAAGTACAGCAATTATTGTACAATTAATCAATTATACTACATTATAGCTACAGCTCTCTCTATATAATAACTTATTATATACGTTAAACACAACAAATCTCGAATATATCCTAAAAAATAACGAAAATGTAGACATCCGCATCCGCATCCGCGGATGTTGAAATCAAACATCCTCATCCGCATCCGCATCCGCGGATGTGAAAAAATGACATCCGCATCCGCATCCGCGGATGTGAAAAAAATGACATCCGCTACATCACTAATATGTATATATATATATATATATGATGAATAAAACCACGAAAGAAAGGAAACACAGAATGGTGCTCAAGCGCTTTCGTCTAATGACATCCTCAGGAACACTGAAGTACATAGTTACAGCCTATATATAGGTTACAGAAAAAAAAAAAAAATTAAAATATATATATATATATATATATATATATATATATATGTGATGTGTGTGTGTGTATATATATATATAAGTATATGCACACACACACACACACACACACACATATATATATATATATATATATATATATATAATAAGCAAACAACCACAAGGAAAAGGAAACACAAAGTCCGAGCGCTTTCGTGATATATTCACATTATCAAGGAGGAACAGAAAATATTTTCTGTTCCTCCTTGATAATGTGAATATATCACGAAAGCGCTCGGACTTTGTGTTTCCTTTTCCTTGTGGTTGTTTGCTTATTAATAAGGTCACGTGTTATTTTGTGATTCTAGTATATATAATATATATATATATATATATATATATATTATATATATGTGTATGATTATATGTATATGTATATGTATATATATATATGTGTATATGTATATATATGTGTATATGTATATATATATGTCGAAAATCCCGCTTCGTCTTGGGAAAACGACCCACACTACCAAGCAGGCCTACCTAGGGTCCGCGTCCTGGCTGTGGTGAACGACTCGGATTAACCGGGGATCGCTCTCATCGAGAAATTCAATGCTGCCCTAACAACGAAGGAAGAAGACAAACAGTACCTGCTGAAAGCAGTTTTCAAGAACAGGAAGGATTTTGCGAAGAAGCAGAAGGGGGAAATGATGAAGAAGTGATGAGTCTGTGCTCTCTGACGTAAGGCGTGATTTCTCGGGACTCCTTATTGTTGTCGAGGGAGTCTCATTTTTGGCCAGGAGTGATAAATATGTAAAACGAACACGGGCATCTATGTGGATTAAACATATAATGTGGTTCTCATTTATGAAACACCCTAATATATATATATATATATATATATATATATATATATATATATGTGTGTGTATATACAGTGCGTTCGAAAAGTCTCTCCAAAGTGCTATCTTAAACGCATAGGAAATTGAAAAACTACAATGTTTTAATTCAACCATGATTTAGTGACTTTATTACATAAACTTTTGATTTTACAGCATGTGTTCAAAGTGTTTTTCACCATTTTGCAGGCACAGAGCAACTCGTCTACACTTGTTGTCAAACACTTTTTTAAAGTGTGGTTGACTGCGGAGAGACTTTTCGAACGCACTGTGTATGTATATATATATATATATATATATGTGTGTGTGTGTATATATATAAGTATATGCACACACACACACACACACACATATATACATATATATATATATATATATATATATATATATATATATATATATATATATATGTATATGTGTGTATGATTATATGTATATGTATATGTATATATATATATGTGTATATGTATATATATATATATATGTGTATATGTATATATATGTATATGTATATATATATATGTGTATATATATGTGGATATGTATATGTATATATGTATATATATGTGTGTATATGAATATATATATATATATATATATATATATATATATATATATATATATATATAATGTAAAAGTGAACAATGACCAATTCCTACACCATCATTATATGAATTCATTGTCCATTTTTACATAAGAAACCAAAAATCACAAGCGAGTTTTGGATAGAATTTCGATTTGTACGTCTTTATTCATTCCTGTATTTTTCTAATTCATCTTTCTAATAATGACTTATGCACTATGATGTCATAAAATAACTTTATTCTCTTTACGTTTCCCACTTCTTGTAAATCTTCCTAATAATGATTTGTACTTTACGTAAAAATTCAATAACTATGACGTCACATTTTCCCTTCATCATATATCTAGTATCCAATGTATGAAAATTCTTTAACATCATGCTAAGGACTAAACACTCTATAGAAGTCATTATTTATATGTTATGTACTGTAGTATAAATATAATTATTATTCAACCATACTCATTCTTACATTCATGTTCTTTCTTGACCGCTATCCTTTATTAATTTTATTACTTATTCATTCATCTACCTATTGTCTACTTATGCCCTATCAACTTATCAGTCTATGTTTACTCGTGTCAATCATGAAATGCAAAACTTTCGCAGTTCGTTCGAGAACGCGAAAAAACGTTCTCGTATTATTTTTTTCATTTTTATTTTTAATTATATGACCTCCCGAGATGAACTCAAAAATGCTGAGGTTAAGTGATCGAAATTCCGCTCATCACAGCAGAATTCGAACGCTCAAAGTTAAAAAGTCTCCTTTCCCTCTGATTCGAATTTATAACATTATCATGTGTTATGTTATATTATGTGTGTTATGTGCCAATGTACTTTGTATTATATTTCTAACATCTTAATTGTCCATTAATATGAAACACTGTAAAAACAAGACAAAGTTATAGTAACTGTTTAATTGTAATTAACTGTAATACTTTAAATTAACAATAACTTGTAATGTACTTCAATGAAACTGTAATTGAATGTAATGATTTAATTTATCATGTAAGAATGTACTTCAAAATAGAAGTGTAATTAAACAACAAGTGAATGTGAATTAATTGGTAATTGTAATCGTAATTGTAATGAACCAAAATTAATACGTACTCAGTCGTGTACTCAATTTGTACTCATGTGCACTATTACGAAATGATATCGCCGTCAAAAATGTAAACTCGGCAAAAATATACGATTAGTTTTATTTATATTTTTTTTATTGTTTTTGTTGAAATCTTTCAAAAACATCTGATCATGTGTTTAAAAAGGGGGGAAATTTAACCTTCAACTGTTCTCCCCAAACATTTAAGTTATATTATACGTATATTTGTAAAAATACACCACTTCAGATTACCACTTCATTTAAGGCACTTCTCCATTAGACTTCATATTAGCACCTCATTAGGAGGGGGCAGAGGCCCCTTGCCTTCTTAATATTTTAGATTCCGGCCTTAGCCATGGTCGAAAGAGGTCGAACCTCTACCCTTGTAAATTCAGAGCAATACCTGTAATTTTTAAGAAGTAAACCACAGTAAAAGAAGTTTTTATCTTTTTCCTTCGAGCCGTGATCTCTTCAGAACTCAGTCAATTCGACAAGTTATAAAAGAAAAGTCGATAATTTTAGTATAAGAGAAAGGATCAGAGAATCATTGAAAGAAAAGAATTAACAGAGTGGCGACCCCCATTTAAGGCGACCGAAAAGAATTATAGAAAAGTATAAAGAAGAAACATCCGTTGCTTGCCTCCTAACTAGAACCCCCGTCGAATCTGAACCGACAAAGGGCCATAAAGGGGGGGTTAACAGCTGGCGACCTTGCCAGGATTAGAAGAAGATTACTTTAAGAAGAAGATTACTTTAAAGAAGATTACTTTAAGAAGAAGATTACTTTAAGAAGAAGAAGATTTTCAAGAAGAGGAAGATTTTTAAGAACAAGAAGATTTTTAGAAGAAGATTTTAACAAGTGGCCACTCTTTGGCCAAGAATAGAAATTACCCTGCATCAGGATAAAAAGAATTTTAAGAAGATTATTTTAAGAAGAGGCCACTCTTTGGCCAAGAATAGAAATTACCCCGCATCAGGATAAAACCAGTCGACCGGCGTGTCACGACTTCTAGTTCGTAACATCCACCCTTGACCGGTGTGTCACGACTCCAAGTTCTTCACGCCTAGTTTTCATCCAGGAACAAGTAGCCAGCAAGACGTCTTCAGGACACGTCTCTGAGGATTTCGCCCGTAGAAATGTTGTTAAGTGCATTTTGTTTTCTTAAGTAATTTATAAACATTTGAAAAAGTCACTATTATTAACAGTTAATAATGAATATTAAGTCAGAATTTACAAGAAACACAGTGAACATTTCAGACACTAGTGATACACTTTTTTTTAGTGAAATAGAAATTGTAACACAGAGAGTAATTGTAACAGAGTTAATTTCAAAGTTATTTTCACTGTTATATTCAGTATAGAATAATTTTATTTTTGTACCTTCCCGTACATTAGAATGAAATATTGTTTACATTTTTTATATTTTTTGTTTGCAAATTTTTTTTCAATTACTGAATTGAATTGACTTGCAAATTAAGAGAGATAGAGTTTACAGAGAGTTTTATTTGAAGTCAGAAGGTTGCGCCAAGACGGGCAACCGCCCCAGAGATTTATAGAAATACTTGACAAGCGTTCAAGTTAGTTTCAGAATACTTGACAAGCGTTCAAGTTAGTTTCAGAATACTTGACAAGCGTTCAAGTTAGTTTCAGAATACTTGACAAGCGTTCAAGTTAGTTTCAGAATACTTGACAAGCGTTCAAGTTAGTTTCAGAATACTTGACAAGCGTTCAAGTTAGTTTCAGAATACTTGACAAGCGTTCAAGTTAGGTTCAGAATACTTGATAGAGTTCAAGTTAGGTTCAGAATACTTGACAGAGTCCAAGTCAGAGTTTATTCCAAGTCAGAGTTTATTCCAAGTCAGAGTTTATTCCAAGTCAGAGTTTATTCCAAGTCAGAGTTTATTCCAAGTCGAGTTTTTAAGTCCCAAGTTAGTTTTCAATGCAGTCAATTGAATTCAACTTTTTCTTTGTAAGTTAAGAGAATTTAATTTAAGAAAATGTAATTTAAGAATTTAATTCAACCTTTTTTGTGTTGTAAAAGAGAATTAAATTCAACCTGAATTCACCGATTTGTTATGTAGTTATGTAATTTATTATTTGTACAAAGGTTGTAATGACTTTGATAACACTGGTATGCATCAATTTTGCTGTCAAGGGTTTTGTAAGTGATTCTTATAGAGTTTTTCCTGCTGATTTCGAATCTGCAATCCGTTTTTCTCAATCAGCTCAGGTTATTCGGCTATGGCCTCATAAGTAAAATAGAATTTTTCGTGATTTTGTCAAAGCGGAATTGGAACAGTAACATCTATCATCACTTGTTTCACTTGTATAATATCTTTTTTTACTTTTCAGGCATATAGATAAAATATTTCATAATGAATAGAGCGTGTAAAAATGATCCCAATAGATTCTGCTACATATGTGGGACGGCTACCATGCCAAATAACCAGTCCCAAATCACTAAATTTGTGAAGACAATGTATAGAGCATACTTTGGAATTAAGCTAGGGGACCAGGACAAAAATTTCGCCCCTCATATGTGCTGCAAGACGTGCATTGAAAATTTGAGAAGATGGAGCAAAGGCAGAGCGAAAGCTTTGCCTTTTGGAATTCCCATGATTTGGAGAGAAGGAAAGGATCACGTGACAGATTGCTATTTCTGCATGACAAACCTCCAAGGTTGGCTTATAAATATATTTTTCTTAAATATTTTGAAATCTTCGTATGAAACTTGACATAATATTCACCATAATGTAATATTCACCATATATAGCATAATATTCACCATAATGGTAATCATACATTTACATATACATATTGTTATAGAAAATACATTTACACATACATATTGTTATATAAGTTACGTTTACATATACAATGATTGTATATTTTCTTTCTTTTTCATTCATATTGTCCCCGAAGAGACAATATGAATGAAAAGAAAGAAAATATACAGACTCCATCGACCTATTTCATATCTTACAGACCGCAGCCTTCCCTCACGAGCCGCCACTGTCTGAATGCTTCTTCTATTTCATATGCAAGTTTTATATCCATGTTTCTGTGTTTCTATTTTCAGGAGTTAACAAGAAGAATAAACACATTGTTGTATACCCTGACATTCCTTCTGCTATGAGACCTGTACCCCATGGTCCTGGAATTCCAATACCCGACCCACCTCAAACCCTGGACTTCGATGATTCTGATGATGAATCAATGACCAATGCCAATGACCAGTCCCAGTCGTATATACCTCAAAATACCGCTTCAAATGAGCCGAGGCCTCTCAACCAGGCCAAACTTAATGATCTTACCAGGGATTTAGGACTTTCCAAATTAGCTGCCGAGATCTTGGGCTCACGACTTCGAGAGGACAACTTGCTGGCTCCGGGAACAACATTCTCCTGGTATAGGAAACGAGAGGAAGAATTCCGCAAGTTTTTTGCAGTGCACGAAAATACCTCTTCCTTAGTGTACTGCTGCAATGTTGAGGGGCTAATCAAATCCTTGGGCCTGCCATATAACGCATCAGAATGGAGGCTATTTATAGACTCGTCTAAACGAAGTTTGAAAGCAGTACTTCTCAACATTGGGAATAGGGTTGCATCAGTCCCTGTAGCACATTCCGTACAACTTACTGAGAGCTACGATAACATGAAAATTTTACTGGATGCTCTCGTATACGACCAACATAACTGGAGGATCTGTGGAGATTTGAAGGTAATACTAATATCATAAGTAAACTATTGCTATTGACTATGTTGTTTTTCCAAAGGTTATTTGAGAGCGTATAAGAACACTTAACTTCCCCACAGAAGTGATACAGTCCAATGCATAGATTTTTTTATCTGATAGAACAAATTCTCTAAATTCTTTAAATATTTTCATTTTTTTTCAGATTGTGGCATTTGTATTGGGAATCCATGTTTCCTCTGCAAATGGGATAGCCGAGCGGATGAGAAGCACTATCCACAGCGTGAATGGGCATCCAGAGAGAATTTTGAACCTGGGTCGCATAATGTCGTTTCAGTGCCCCTTGTACCACCAACAAAAATTTTGCTCCCACCACTTCATATTAAGCTGGGCTTGATGAAAAATTTCATCAAATCAATGAATAAGGAGGGTTCAGCATTCCGATATCTCGAGAGTAAATTTCCTCATATATCTGATGCTAAACTAAATGCTGGGGTTTTTGATGGTCCTCAAATTCGAACTTTGATCAAGGATACTCAGTTCGAAAACGCAATGACTCCAACTGAGAAGAATGCCTGGCAGGCATTCAAATCAGTTGTCACTGATTTTCTTGGCAAGCGTAGAAGTCCAGAATACGAGTCCGTTGTCGAAAACTTGATGGAAGCTTTCAAAGCTCATGGGTTGCGCATGTCCATAAAAATGCACTTTTTGTGGTCCCACTTGGACTATTTTCCTGAAAATTGCGGGGATTATAGTGAGGAACAGGGTGAACGATTTCACCAAGATATCAAAATAATGGAAGAGAGGTACCAGGGAAACTGGGATATCAATATGCTGGCGGACTATTGCTGGTGTTTGAAGCGAGACGTGCCCGAAGAAAAACACAGACGGAAAGCCAAAAAAACTTCATTCCTTCCTCAATAAACTTTTTTCCATATTCATTGTATGAATAAAAGTATTTATTCACACTGTTTTCATTTTTCACGAGTGTTCTTATAATATTACTCGTATCTACAGTGTTTAAGCTAAAAAAATCAATAAATTTGGGGATAAAATTGGACTTATAATAAATGGCCAATAGAGAAAAAACCTGACCTGATTGAGGAAAACCAATGTCATTTTCGAATTCAGCATGGTCGAATTATATAATATGAGTTGAAAAAACCCTCACAGCAGACAAAAAAATTTCATATGCATACCAGTGTAATCATTGTAATGTATACGTGATAATAATAGTTGTGTAATAATTAATTAATCGATCATGTACCTAATTTATCCTGCTCTGTACGATCGGGAAATTTACACGTATGACCGCACATTAGGGCGGATCGAAAATGAGGTTTTTAAACCTTTTTTCGAAATTCAAATATGGCTAGTGCGGAAAATATGTGGGTGCTATAGATAATGACTGTGCATAAATATTAGTCCTGCGAAATTATATCTTCAGGTGCCACAAAGCCGTCGAAAAAAGTGAAATATAATGATTTTCTTATATTCTGCATTAGTACAATAACTGAAACTTACTTGTTATTATTATATATTAAGTGTTCCAATTACCAAAATAGTTACTGAATTACGCAGCTCTTAGTTTATTTAGATCAATGTTCTTTTGAATAATGATCTAAATAATCCAGAACTCACCACGAGGAGGTGGCTGCGTGTCGAGCTCCACCCATGCCCTCCCAACCACCAATCCTTGCGCATGTTTTTTTCTATTAACGTTTTATTTAAACTTTATATTCAGCTTTACTTTCGAATGATGGCATTTTTTTACGTGACTGAAGTGTTGATCTTATGAAGCCATCTCGCGCGTTCAATCCAAATACTTTTGATGATGCTTCAGTCACTAATTTTACCATTCTTTCTACTACTTGTGTATGACAAGGGAATTTCTCGAATGGAGGGGTACTCTTGTTTTCTATGAATTCTTCAATCTCATTTTCTGTCAGGTGTCTTGTCACAGGTGGTTCAGTGACAATGCATTTTTGCCAATTAATTAAATCAGTATAATCAGTAGCTTCAAATTGAATAACAGGTACTGTGAAACGCCTCACAACTTTTTCCTTGTTTGTTTGCCTTGCTTTCTTTATTCGCCTCCACGCTAATTCTCTTATGGCGCTGCGGTCATCATGAATCATTGATGCTAGAATATTTTCTGGATTTGCAAAAAATACATTTCTTTGTATGACAGGGTTTACAATATCCTTTACTTCGTCATTCAGTGTTCTTGTTAGTTCAATAGTTTTGAAAACATGTTTTGAGCCATTGACAAAAGACGTACTTTGCTTAATAGAAAACCACATTGGGATGTAGACCTTCATTATAAAAGAAGCAATGTTCATGAGGTTCTCAGATGGACTTACAGTTGAAACGTATAGACGAAGCAAACGATTTGCTGTAGTCAGCCATCGTGAATGTACCATTTTGCCTGGACTACGATGAGCAAGATCTGGAGAGCAATATCCCTTTGTTATGGCCTGATGAATATCAATTAGATATTTTTGGTCGGTGCTAAGATCTTCACAGTCTACAGTTGGTTCCTCAGCATCAATCCTTTCAAACTCGACAATAGGAAGACTCTCACAGTTCTCTAATTCCCTGCCAATAGGACCGGTGAATCCGCGGGGGCCAGATGTTTTTCCATCCAGCTTTGCAACTAAATGGCGTAATGGCAATTCATTGGCATGGAGCTGGCACACTAAATGTTGAACTGGCTTCTTCAGCTTCAATTCTATAAGCCTTATAACGCCTCCCTTTTCTCCAGTGTTGACTGCTGCACCATCGCATCCAATGGCAACAAGGTTTTCCAGGTTCATGTCATTATTTCCAATATACTCAAACATTCCTTTACATATTTCTTCAGCTGATCCAGAATTCACAGAATAATGGCCCAAATAATCTGAACCAGGTTCTCTCACTAAAGTGATATGTTCTTCTGTTACCTTCTTCTGATATACTTTGGACTCTTTTTTTTCTTGGAAGAGTGTAGAATCTTTTCGACCATCAAAATAGATTCCTCTGATTGGGACCTGATTTTGATTTTTCATAATTTCTGATCTCTTCTTTTGTCTTTCTCTTCTGATTTTACTCCTATCCACTACTTCAGATGTATTGTCAATAGAAACTTCTCCAATATCTTGCAATACTGCACTAACAATGAATGCTGCAGCTCGATCTGAAACTGCAGTCCTGTCACAAGCAGTAGCCACTGAAGGTAGATTTGTAGTTTTCCTTTTCTTGAATAATTGTTCTTCAGGTTGTTCGAGCTTTCTCTTCGAGCTAACTGGCTCTGGAAATGTATCGTCTGATATTTCGCCAGATTCACTTTCACTATTTGATGTCGATGATGATAATTCAACATTTGTATCCTGCAATTTCTCCTGTGAAGATTCTTTGGTGAGCCTCACAGCTTCTTTTTGCTTTCTTAGCAACGTAGATGCTTTTTTCTTTGAGAGTGTAATATCTACTCTATCAATAAACAGTTTTCTTTCACTCCTTTGATCTAAGAGGAACGTCACTTCTTCCTTTGGAACCGTTTTTTTTTGGGACAAGAACATTGTGTTAGTACTTTGCACTTGCACGCTGCAATGTCAAAAAGTTTCGTGTGTGCTTCTTATTTGAACATATCAATCTTTGCTTTGTAAGCTTCAGAATTTTTTCTGCTTTGGTATGGCTTCATAATGACACGATACTTTCGTGGTAGCTTCTGAACATTGTTTCAATTCGCCTGTCTGACAGAATTGGGACGGAAGCACTTTCCCAAATTGTTTTCAATTTATCAACAACTTGTTCTAATATTTGAGATATTGAAGGATCTTTATTAGTATTCTGTTTCAAATCGTTTCTTACAAACAAGTAATATTTAAAAACTCCTTCGTATGTAGGAAGATTCCTGTGCCACAAATCTTCCCCCATACCAAACATGGGGCACTCAGTTGAGGCCCTGGTTGATTTTGCACAAACTCGAGACATTTTGAAAGTATACAAATCTGAAAAAGAAAGAGCTAATATCAATTATACGTTAATTTCAGTTAATAGTACATGGCAAACTTAGGGCAACACAATACAGAAATGCAAAATATATAAGAAATATAGTTTAGACTATCTGAGTAACGCCAACAACAGAACACCCACCTGCTACGAGAGCGACAGCTACACTGAACCGAGGTACTCACGTGACAGCTGAGTGAGCTGACTATAGAAAAATGTTTTTAGAGAATAGAAACTTTTTTAAAGGTTGGCTGAGCTATTTTTATACAAGTGTGAATAAATTCTTGTCTATTGTGCATCGTGGACTCTTCTGTAATTATTGGTTAAAATCTGCTTTTTTCAATTTTTTCAATATTGAAGGTCATTGTGGCACCTGAAGATATTAATGTTATGATTTTAAATTTATACCAGCTTATTTCCTCACTACTCCACACATTTTCAACACTAGCCAATTTGAAAATTCGAAAAATGAGTTTTTCACTCCGCCCTACCGCACATACCCTAAATTTCAGTCATTTAATTTTTAATAAAACTTCTACACAATAAAACAGATGTATTTGTCTATATGCAAACAAGTCTTCAGATTAAAAAAAATCAAATAATTCAAATTCTAGCAACATTCAACGAAAAAGTACGATTTTTCTACTTAACAAGCAAAAATTATTAAAACCTTTTTAATATTTTTTTTTTATATAAAACTAATTTTTAATGAAAAATTTACCTGTAATTAGATTTTATAATAATTGACCTTGAACTTAAAAGATTTTAGAACCCTAAACCCATCTTAAATTATTATACATCATTTTTAAACTTTGTTAATTCAAAAAACCTTCCAAATCCCTACACATTTTACCACAGGTCTATACATCATTCGATTTGTACCTACAACAGTCAATAAAAATGCATGTATGCACACTATATATACTATATATACAAACCTCATGCTAAAATCATTGGATATCACAATAAACTATTTCATTGCGCGTAATTTAATCTTAATCATTTTTGCTTACTATATATAAATTTTTGCTCATGCATTTATACAGTTAATTTAACAATCCTCTCAGCTAATCTGTCTCTCGAAATTATCAGCTACACACTTTATACCTAGTACAAAAAAATACACACTAGACCACAGGTCTATACATCATCCATTACGTAATTCTATTTTTACCTACACTAGTCAATAAAAATTAGCTTATAGATTGTACGATTTATATTTTTCCCTTTTACCTATTCATTATGAATGTAATTTTCCCCACAGAAAAAAAAAAAAAAATTTGCTAAAAAATTTTACAATATCATTCTTTGTCTAGCTTAATTGTTTATCTAAATTAAAGTATTAATCTTTGATTTTTTTAATATTTTGTAAGCAAGTGTCATTTTAAAAATTTGGATACTCTGCATTGTACTCGACCACGCGAAATCGTTCTGTATAAAATTTGTATTGTAACTAATGGTACCCTGTTAGGATGTTATTTTCTCATTTGCATTGTATTAATGGTACCCTATTAAATTATTGTATAAATATCATTTTTTAAAAGGGGAGAGTAATGTAAAAAGTGAACAATGAACAATTCCTACACCATCATTATATGAATTCATTGTCCATTTTTACATAAGAAACCAAAAATCACATACGCGAGTTTTGGATAGAATTTCGATTTGTACGTCTTTATTCATTCCTGTATTTTTCTAATTCATCTTTCTAATAATGACTTATACACTATGACGTCATAAAATAACTTTATTCTCTTTACGTTTCCCACTTCTTGTAAATCTTCCTAATAATGATTTGTACTTTACGTAAAAATTCAATAACTATGACGTCACATTTTCCCTTCATCATATATCTAGTATCCAATGTATGAAAATTCTTTAACATCATGCTAAGGACTAAACACTCTATAGAAGTCATTATTTATATGTTATGTAGTATAAATATAATTATTATTCAACCATACTCATTCTTACATTCATGTTCTTTCTTGACCGCTATCCTTTATTAATTTTATTACTTATTCATTCATCTACCTATTGTCTACTTATGCCCTATCAACTTATCAGTCTATGTTTACTCGTGTCAATCATGAAATGCAAAACTTTCGCAGTTCGTTCGAGAACGCGATAAAACGTTCTCGTATTATTTTTTTCATTTTTATTTTTAATTATATGACCTCCCGAGATGAACTCAAAAATGCTGAGGTTAAGTGATCGAAATTCCGCTCATCACAGCAGAATTCGAACGCTCAAAGTTAAAAAGTCTCCTTTCCCTCTGATTCGAATTTATAACATTATCATGTGTTATGTTATATTATGTGTGTTATGTGCCAATGTACTTTGTATTATATTTCTAACATCTTAATTGTCCATTAATATGAAACACTGTAAAAACAAGACAAAGTTATAGTAACTGTTTAATTGTAATTAACTGTAATACTTTAAATTAACAATAACTTGTAATGTACTTCAATGAAACTGTAATTGAATGTAATGATTTAATTTATCATGTAAGAATGTACTTCAAAATAGAAGTGTAATTAAACAACAAGTGAATGTGAATTAATTGGTAATTGTAATCGTAATTGTAATGAACCAAAATTAATACGTACTCAGTCGTGTACTCAATTTGTACTCATGTGCACTATTACGAAATGATATCGCCGTCAAAAATGTAAACTCGGCAAAAATATACGATTAGTTTTATTTATATTTTTTTTATTGTTTTTAGTTGAAATCTTTCAAAAAACATCTGATCATGTGTTTAAAAAGGGGGGAAATTTAACCTTCAACTGTTCTCCCCCAAACATTTAAGTTATATTATACGTATATTTGTAAAAATACACCACTTCAGATTACCACTTCATTTAAGGCACTTCTCCATTAGACTTCATATTAGCACCTCATTAGGAGGGGGCAGAGGCCCCTTGCCTTCTTAATATTTTTAGATTCCGGCCTTAGCCATGGTCGAAAGAGGTCGAACCTCTACCCTTGTAAATTCAGAGCAATACCTGTAATTTTTAAGAAGTAAACCACAGTAAAAGAAGTTTTTATCTTTTTCCTTCGAGCCGTGATCTCTTCAGAACTCAGTCAATTCGACAAGTTATAAAAGAAAAGTCGATAATTTTAGTATAAGAGAAAGGATCAGAGAATCATTGAAAGAAAAGAATTAACAGAGTGGCGACCCACCATTTAAGGCGACCGAAAAGAATTATAGAAAAGTATAAAGAAGAAACATCCGTTGCTTGCCTCCTAACTAGAACCCCCGTCGAATCTGAACCGACAAAGGGCCATAAAGGGGGGGTTAACAGCTGGCGACCTTGCCAGGATTAGAAGAAGATTACTTTAAGAAGAAGATTACTTTAAGAAGAAGATTACTTTAAGAAGAAGATTACTTTAAGAAGAAGAAGATTTTCAAGAAGAGGAAGATTTTTAAGAACAAGAAGATTTTTTAGAAGAAGATTTTAACAAGTGGCCACTCTTTGGCCAAGAATAGAAATTACCCTGCATCAGGATAAAAAGAAGATTTTAAGAAGATTATTTTAAGAAGAGGCCACTCTTTGGCCAAGAATAGAAATTACCCCGCATCAGGATAAAACCAGTCGACCGGCGTGTCACGACTTCTAGTTCGTAACATCCACCCTTGACCGGTGTGTCACGACTCCAAGTTCTTCACGCCTAGTTTTCATCCAGGAACAAGTAGCCAGCAAGACGTCTTCAGGACACGTCTCTGAGGATTTCGCCCGTAGAAATGTTGTTAAGTGCATTTTGTTTTCTTAAGTAATTTATAAACATTTGAAAAAGTCACTATTATTAACAGTTAATAATGAATATTAAGTCAGAATTTACAAGAAAACAGTGAACATTTCAGACACTAGTGATACACTTTTTTTTAGTGAAATAGAAATTGTAACACAGAGAGTAATTGTAACAGAGTTAATTTCAAAGTTATTTTCACTGTTATATTCAGTATAGAATAATTTTTTTTATGTACCTTCCCGTACATTAGAATGAAATATTGTTTACATTTTTTATATTTTTTGTTTGCAAATTTTTTTTCAATTACTGAATTGAATTGACTTGCAAATTAAGAGAGATAGAGTTTACAGAGAGTTTTATTTGAAGTCAGAAGGTTGCGCCAAGACGGGCAACCGCCCCAGAGATTTATAGAAATACTTGACAAGCGTTCAAGTTAGTTTCAGAATACTTGACAAGCGTTCAAGTTAGTTTCAGAATACTTGACAAGCGTTCAAGTTAGTTTCAGAATACTTGACAAGCGTTCAAGTTAGTTTCAGAATACTTGACAAGCGTTCAAGTTAGTTTCAGAATACTTGACAAGCGTTCAAGTTAGTTTCAGAATACTTGACAAGCGTTCAAGTTAGGTTCAGAATACTTGATAGAGTTCAAGTTAGGTTCAGAATACTTGACAGAGTCCAAGTCAGAGTTTATTCCAAGTCAGAGTTTATTCCAAGTCAGAGTTTATTCCAAGTCAGAGTTTATTCCAAGTCAGAGTTTATTCCAAGTCGAGTTTTTAAGTCCCAAGTTAGTTTTCAATGCAGTCAATTGAATTCAACTTTTTCTTTGTAAGTTAAGAGAATTTAATTTAAGAAAATGTAATTTAAGAATTTAATTCAACCTTTTTTTGTGTTGTAAAAGAGAATTAAATTCAACCTGAATTCACCGATTTGTTATGTAGTTATGTAATTTATTATTTGTACAAAGGTTGTAATGACTTTGATAACACTGGTATGCATCAATTTTGCTGTCAAGGGTTTTGTAAGTGATTCTTATAGAGTTTTTCCTGCTGATTTCGAATCTGCAATCCGTTTTTCTCAATCAGCTCAGGTTATTCGGCTATGGCCTCATAAGTAAAATAGAATTTTTCGTGATTTTGTCAAAGCGGAATTGGAACAGTAACATCTATCATCACTTGTTTCACTTGTATAATATCTTTTTTTACTTTTCAGGCATATAGATAAAATATTTCATAATGAATAGAGCGTGTAAAAATGATCCCAATAGATTCTGCTACATATGTGGGACGGCTACCATGCCAAATAACCAGTCCCAAATCACTAAATTTGTGAAGACAATGTATAGAGCATACTTTGGAATTAAGCTAGGGGACCAGGACAAAAATTTCGCCCCTCATATGTGCTGCAAGACGTGCATTGAAAATTTGAGAAGATGGAGCAAAGGCAGAGCGAAAGCTTTGCCTTTTGGAATTCCCATGATTTGGAGAGAAGGAAAGGATCACGTGACAGATTGCTATTTCTGCATGACAAACCTCCAAGGTTGGCTTATAAATATATTTTTCTTAAATATTTTGAAATCTTCGTATGAAACTTGACATAATATTCACCATAATGTAATATTCACCATATATAGCATAATATTCACCATAATGGTAATCATACATTTACATATACATATTGTTATAGAAAATACATTTACACATACATATTGTTATATAAGTTACGTTTACATATACAATGATTGTATATTTTCTTTCTTTTTCATTCATATTGTCCCCGAAGAGACAATATGAATGAAAAAGAAGAAAATATACAGACTCCATCGACCTATTTCATATCTTACAGACCGCAGCCTTCCCTCACGAGCCGCCACTGTCTGAATGCTTCTTCTATTTCATATGCAAGTTTTATATCCATGTTTCTGTGTTTCTATTTTCAGGAGTTAACAAGAAGAATAAACACATTGTTGTATACCCTGACATTCCTTCTGCTATGAGACCTGTACCCCATGGTCCTGGAATTCCAATACCCGACCCACCTCAAACCCTGGACTTCGATGATTCTGATGATGAATCAATGACCAATGCCAATGACCAGTCCCAGTCGTATATACCTCAAAATACCGCTTCAAATGAGCCGAGGCCTCTCAACCAGGCCAAACTTAATGATCTTACCAGGGATTTAGGACTTTCCAAATTAGCTGCCGAGATCTTGGGCTCACGACTTCGAGAGGACAACTTGCTGGCTCCGGGAACAACATTCTCCTGGTATAGGAAACGAGAGGAAGAATTCCGCAAGTTTTTTGCAGTGCACGAAAATACCTCTTCCTTAGTGTACTGCTGCAATGTTGAGGGGCTAATCAAATCCTTGGGCCTGCCATATAACGCATCAGAATGGAGGCTATTTATAGACTCGTCTAAACGAAGTTTGAAAGCAGTACTTCTCAACATTGGGAATAGGGTTGCATCAGTCCCTGTAGCACATTCCGTACAACTTACTGAGAGCTACGATAACATGAAAATTTTACTGGATGCTCTCGTATACGACCAACATAACTGGAGGATCTGTGGAGATTTGAAGGTAATACTAATATCATAAGTAAACTATTGCTATTGACTATGTTGTTTTTCCAAAGGTTATTTGAGAGCGTATAAGAACACTTAACTTCCCCACAGAAGTGATACAGTCCAATGCATAGATTTTTTTATCTGATAGAACAAATTCTCTAAATTCTTTAAATATTTTCATTTTTTTTCAGATTGTGGCATTTGTATTGGGAATCCATGTTTCCTCTGCAAATGGGATAGCCGAGCGGATGAGAAGCACTATCCACAGCGTGAATGGGCATCCAGAGAGAATTTTGAACCTGGGTCGCATAATGTCGTTTCAGTGCCCCTTGTACCACCAACAAAAATTTTGCTCCCACCACTTCATATTAAGCTGGGCTTGATGAAAAATTTCATCAAATCAATGAATAAGGAGGGTTCAGCATTCCGATATCTCGAGAGTAAATTTCCTCATATATCTGATGCTAAACTAAATGCTGGGGTTTTTGATGGTCCTCAAATTCGAACTTTGATCAAGGATACTCAGTTCGAAAACGCAATGACTCCAACTGAGAAGAATGCCTGGCAGGCATTCAAATCAGTTGTCACTGATTTTCTTGGCAAGCGTAGAAGTCCAGAATACGAGTCCGTTGTCGAAAACTTGATGGAAGCTTTCAAAGCTCATGGGTTGCGCATGTCCATAAAAATGCACTTTTTGTGGTCCCACTTGGACTATTTTCCTGAAAATTGCGGGGATTATAGTGAGGAACAGGGTGAACGATTTCACCAAGATATCAAAATAATGGAAGAGAGGTACCAGGGAAACTGGGATATCAATATGCTGGCGGACTATTGCTGGTGTTTGAAGCGAGACGTGCCCGAAGAAAAACACAGACGGAAAGCCAAAAAAACTTCATTCCTTCCTCAATAAACTTTTTTCCATATTCATTGTATGAATAAAAGTATTTATTCACACTGTTTTCATTTTTCACGAGTGTTCTTATAATATTACTCGTATCTACAGTGTTTAAGCTAAAAAAATCAATAAATTTGGGGATAAAATTGGACTTATAATAAATGGCCAATAGAGAAAAAACCTGACCTGATTGAGGAAAACCAATGTCATTTTCGAATTCAGCATGGTCGAATTATATAATATGAGTTGAAAAAACCCTCACAGCAGACAAAAAAATTTCATATGCATACCAGTGTAATCATTGTAATGTATACGTGATAATAATAGTTGTGTAATAATTAATTAATCGATCATGTACCTAATTTATCCTGCTCTGTACGATCGGGAAATTTACACGTATGACCGCACATTAGGGCGGATCGAAAATGAGGTTTTTAAACCTTTTTTCGAAATTCAAATATGGCTAGTGCGGAAAATATGTGGGTGCTATAGATAATGACTGTGCATAAATATTAGTCCTGCGAAATTATATCTTCAGGTGCCACAAAGCCGTCGAAAAAAGTGAAATATAATGATTTTCTTATATTCTGCATTAGTACAATAACTGAAACTTACTTGTTATTATTATATATTAAGTGTTCCAATTACCAAAATAGTTACTGAATTACGCAGCTCTTAGTTTATTTAGATCAATGTTCTTTTGATTAATGATCTAAATAATCCAGAACTCACCACGAGGAGGTGGCTGCGTGTCGAGCTCCACCCATGCCCTCCCAACCACCAATCCTTGCGCATGTTTTTTTCTATTAACGTTTTATTTAAACTTTATATTCAGCTTTACTTTCGAATGATGGCATTTTTTTACGTGACTGAAGTGTTGATCTTATGAAGCCATCTCGCGCGTTCAATCCAAATACTTTTGATGATGCTTCAGTCACTAATTTTACCATTCTTTCTACTACTTGTGTATGACAAGGGAATTTCTCGAATGGAGGGGTACTCTTGTTTTCTATGAATTCTTCAATCTCATTTTCTGTCAGGTGTCTTGTCACAGGTGGTTCAGTGACAATGCATTTTTGCCAATTAATTAAATCAGTATAATCAGTAGCTTCAAATTGAATAACAGGTACTGTGAAACGCCTCACAACTTTTTCCTTGTTTGTTTGCCTTGCTTTCTTTATTCGCCTCCACGCTAATTCTCTTATGGCGCTGCGGTCATCATGAATCATTGATGCTAGAATATTTTCTGGATTTGCAAAAAATACATTTCTTTGTATGACAGGGTTTACAATATCCTTTACTTCGTCATTCAGTGTTCTTGTTAGTTCAATAGTTTTGAAAACATGTTTTGAGCCATTGACAAAAGACGTACTTTGCTTAATAGAAAACCACATTGGGATGTAGACCTTCATTATAAAAGAAGCAATGTTCATGAGGTTCTCAGATGGACTTACAGTTGAAACGTATAGACGAAGCAAACGATTTGCTGTAGTCAGCCATCGTGAATGTACCATTTTGCCTGGACTACGATGAGCAAGATCTGGAGAGCAATATCCCTTTGTTATGGCCTGATGAATATCAATTAGATATTTTTGGTCGGTGCTAAGATCTTCACAGTCTACAGTTGGTTCCTCAGCATCAATCCTTTCAAACTCGACAATAGGAAGACTCTCACAGTTCTCTAATTCCCTGCCAATAGGACCGGTGAATCCGCGGGGGCCAGATGTTTTTCCATCCAGCTTTGCAACTAAATGGCGTAATGGCAATTCATTGGCATGGAGCTGGCACACTAAATGTTGAACTGGCTTCTTCAGCTTCAATTCTATAAGCCTTATAACGCCTCCCTTTTCTCCAGTGTTGACTGCTGCACCATCGCATCCAATGGCAACAAGGTTTTCCAGGTTCATGTCATTATTTCCAATATACTCAAACATTCCTTTACATATTTCTTCAGCTGATCCAGAATTCACAGAATAATGGCCCAAATAATCTGAACCAGGTTCTCTCACTAAAGTGATATGTTCTTCTGTTACCTTCTTCTGATATACTTTGGACTCTTTTTTTTCTTGGAAGAGTGTAGAATCTTTTCGACCATCAAAATAGATTCCTCTGATTGGGACCTGATTTTGATTTTTCATAATTTCTGATCTCTTCTTTTGTCTTTCTCTTCTGATTTTACTCCTATCCACTACTTCAGATGTATTGTCAATAGAAACTTCTCCAATATCTTGCAATACTGCACTAACAATGAATGCTGCAGCTCGATCTGAAACTGCAGTCCTGTCACAAGCAGTAGCCACTGAAGGTAGATTTGTAGTTTTCCTTTTCTTGAATAATTGTTCTTCAGGTTGTTCGAGCTTTCTCTTCGAGCTAACTGGCTCTGGAAATGTATCGTCTGATATTTCGCCAGATTCACTTTCACTATTTGATGTCGATGATGATAATTCAACATTTGTATCCTGCAATTTCTCCTGTGAAGATTCTTTGGTGAGCCTCACAGCTTCTTTTTGCTTTCTTAGCAACGTAGATGCTTTTTTCTTTGAGAGTGTAATATCTACTCTATCAATAAACAGTTTTCTTTCACTCCTTTGATCTAAGAGGAACGTCACTTCTTCCTTTGGAACCGTTTTTTCTTTGGGACAAGAACATTGTGTTAGTACTTTGCACTTGCACGCTGCAATGTCAAAAAGTTTCGTGTGTGCTTCTTTTTAACATATCAATCTTTGCTTTGTAAGCTTCAGAATTTTTTCTGCTTTGGTATGGCTTCATAATGACACGATACTTTTCGTGGTAGCTTCTGAACATTGTTTCAATTCGCCTGTCTGACAGAATTGGGACGGAAGCACTTTCCCAAATTGTTTTCAATTTATCAACAACTTGTTCTAATATTTGAGATATTGAAGGATCTTTATTAGTATTCTGTTTCAAATCGTTTCTTACAAACAAGTAATATTTAAAAACTCCTTCGTATGTAGGAAGATTCCTGTGCCACAAATCTTCCCCCATACCAAACATGGGGCACTCAGTTGAGGCCCTGGTTGATTTTGCACAAACTCGAGACATTTTGAAAGTATACAAATCTGAAAAAGAAAGAGCTAATATCAATTATACGTTAATTTCAGTTAATAGTACATGGCAAACTTAGGGCAACACAATACAGAAATGCAAAATATATAAGAAATATAGTTTAGACTATCTGAGTAACGCCAACAACAGAACACCCACCTGCTACGAGAGCGACAGCTACACTGAACCGAGGTACTCACGTGACAGCTGAGTGAGCTGACTATAGAAAAATGTTTTTAGAGAATAGAAACTTTTTTAAAGGTTGGCTGAGCTATTTTTATACAAGTGTGAATAAATTCTTGTCTATTGTGCATCGTGGACTCTTCTGTAATTATTGGTTAAAATCTGCTTTTTTCAATTTTTTTCAATATTGAAGGTCATTGTGGCACCTGAAGATATTAATGTTATGATTTTAAATTTATACCAGCTTATTTCCTCACTACTCCACACATTTTCAACACTAGCCAATTTGAAAATTCGAAAAATGAGTTTTTCACTCCGCCCTACCGCACATACCCTAAATTTCAGTCATTTAATTTTTAATAAAACTTCTACACAATAAAACAGATGTATTTGTCTATATGCAAACAAGTCTTCAGATTAAAAAAAATCAAATAATTCAAATTCTAGCAACATTCAACGAAAAAGTACGATTTTTCTACTTAACAAGCAAAAATTATTAAAACCTTTTTAATATTTTTTTTTTATTATATAAAACTAATTTTTAATGAAAAATTTACCTGTAATTAGATTTTATAATAATTGACCTTGAACTTAAAAGATTTTAGAACCCTAAACCCATCTTAAATTATTATACATCATTTTTAAACTTTGTTAATTCAAAAAACCTTCCAAATCCCTACACATTTTACCACAGGTCTATACATCATTCGATTTGTACCTACAACAGTCAATAAAAATGCATGTATGCACACTATATATACTATATATACAAACCTCATGCTAAAATCATTGGATATCACAATAAACTATTTCATTGCGCGTAATTTAATCTTAATCATTTTTGCTTACTATATATAAATTTTTGCTCATGCATTTATACAGTTAATTTAACAATCCTCTCAGCTAATCTGTCTCTCGAAATTATCAGCTACACACTTTATACCTAGTACAAAAAAATACACACTAGACCACAGGTCTATACATCATCCATTACGTAATTCTATTTTTACCTACACTAGTCAATAAAAATTAGCTTATAGATTGTACGATTTATATTTTTCCCTTTTACCTATTCATTATGAATGTAATTTTCCCCACAGAAAAAAAAAAAAAAATTTGCTAAAAAATTTTACAATATCATTCTTTGTCTAGCTTAATTGTTTATCTAAATTAAAGTATTAATCTTTGATTTTTTTAATATTTTGTAAGCAAGTGTCATTTTAAAAATTTGGATACTCTGCATTGTACTCGACCACGCGAAATCGTTCTGTATAAAATTTGTATTGTAACTAATGGTACCCTGTTAGGATGTTATTTTCTCATTTGCATTGTATTAATGGTACCCTATTAAATTATTGTATAAATATCATTTTTTAAAAGGGGAGAGTAATGTAAAAAGTGAACAATGAACAATTCCTACACCATCATTATATGAATTCATTGTCCATTTTTACATAAGAAACCAAAAATCACATACGCGAGTTTTGGATAGAATTTCGATTTGTACGTCTTTATTCATTCCTGTATTTTTCTAATTCATCTTTCTAATAATGACTTATACACTATGACGTCATAAAATAACTTTATTCTCTTTACGTTTCCCACTTCTTGTAAATCTTCCTAATAATGATTTGTACTTTACGTAAAAATTCAATAACTATGACGTCACATTTTCCCTTCATCATATCTCTAGTATCCAATGTATGAAAATTCTTTAACATCATGCTAAGGACTAAACACTCTATAGAAGTCATTATTTATATGTTATGTAGTATAAATATAATTATTATTCAACCATACTCATTCTTACATTCATGTTCTTTCTTGACCGCTATCCTTTATTAATTTTATTACTTATTCATTCATCTACCTATTGTCTACTTATGCCCTATCAACTTATCAGTCTATGTTTACTCGTGTCAATCATGAAATGCAAAACTTTCGCAGTTCGTTCGAGAACGCGATAAAACGTTCTCGTATTATTTTTTTCATTTTTATTTTTAATTATATGACCTCCCGAGATGAACTCAAAAATGCTGAGGTTAAGTGATCGAAATTCCGCTCATCACAGCAGAATTCGAACGCTCAAAGTTAAAAAGTCTCCTTTCCCTCTGATTCGAATTTATAACATTATCATGTGTTATGTTATATTATGTGTGTTATGTGCCAATGTACTTTGTATTATATTTCTAACATCTTAATTGTCCATTAATATGAAACACTGTAAAAACAAGACAAAGTTATAGTAACTGTTTAATTGTAATTAACTGTAATACTTTAAATTAACAATAACTTGTAATGTACTTCAATGAAACTGTAATTGAATGTAATGATTTAATTTATCATGTAAGAATGTACTTCAAAATAGAAGTGTAATTAAACAACAAGTGAATGTGAATTAATTGGTAATTGTAATCGTAATTGTAATGAACCAAAATTAATACGTACTCAGTCGTGTACTCAATTTGTACTCATGTGCACTATTACGAAATGATATCGCCGTCAAAAATGTAAACTCGGCAAAAATATACGATTAGTTTTATTTATATTTTTTTTATTGTTTTTAGTTGAAATCTTTCAAAAAACATCTGATCATGTGTTTAAAAAGGGGGGAAATTTAACCTTCAACTGTTCTCCCCCAAACATTTAAGTTATATTATACGTATATTTGTAAAAATACACCACTTCAGATTACCACTTCATTTAAGGCACTTCTCCATTAGACTTCATATTAGCACCTCATTAGGAGGGGGCAGAGGCCCCTTGCCTTCTTAATATTTTTAGATTCCGGCCTTAGCCATGGTCGAAAGAGGTCGAACCTCTACCCTTGTAAATTCAGAGCAATACCTGTAATTTTTAAGAAGTAAACCACAGTAAAAGAAGTTTTTATCTTTTTCCTTCGAGCCGTGATCTCTTCAGAACTCAGTCAATTCGACAAGTTATAAAAGAAAAGTCGATAATTTTAGTATAAGAGAAAGGATCAGAGAATCATTGAAAGAAAAGAATTAACAGAGTGGCGACCCACCATTTAAGGCGACCGAAAAGAATTATAGAAAAGTATAAAGAAGAAACATCCGTTGCTTGCCTCCTAACTAGAACCCCCGTCGAATCTGAACCGACAAAGGGCCATAAAGGGGGGGTTAACAGCTGGCGACCTTGCCAGGATTAGAAGAAGATTACTTTAAGAAGAAGATTACTTTAAGAAGAAGATTACTTTAAGAAGAAGATTACTTTAAGAAGAAGAAGATTTTCAAGAAGAGGAAGATTTTTAAGAACAAGAAGATTTTTTAGAAGAAGATTTTAACAAGTGGCCACTCTTTGGCCAAGAATAGAAATTACCCTGCATCAGGATAAAAAGAAGATTTTAAGAAGATTATTTTAAGAAGAGGCCACTCTTTGGCCAAGAATAGAAATTACCCCGCATCAGGATAAAACCAGTCGACCGGCGTGTCACGACTTCTAGTTCGTAACATCCACCCTTGACCGGTGTGTCACGACTCCAAGTTCTTCACGCCTAGTTTTCATCCAGGAACAAGTAGCCAGCAAGACGTCTTCAGGACACGTCTCTGAGGATTTCGCCCGTAGAAATGTTGTTAAGTACATTTTGTTTTCTTAAGTAATTTATAAACATTTGAAAAAGTCACTATTATTAACAGTTAATAATGAATATTAAGTCAGAATTTACAAGAAACACAGTGAACATTTCAGACACTAGTGATACACTTTTTTTTAGTGAAATAGAAATTGTAACACAGAGAGTAATTGTAACAGAGTTAATTTCAAAGTTATTTTCACTGTTATATTCAGTATAGAATAATTTTATTTTATGTACCTTCCCGTACATTAGAATGAAATATTGTTTACATTTTTTATATTTTTTGTTTGCAAATTTTTTTTCAATTACTGAATTGAATTGACTTGCAAATTAAGAGAGATAGAGTTTACAGAGAGTTTTATTTGAAGTCAGAAGGTTGCGCCAAGACGGGCAACCGCCCCAGAGATTTATAGAAATACTTGACAAGCGTTCAAGTTAGTTTCAGAATACTTGACAAGCGTTCAAGTTAGTTTCAGAATACTTGACAAGCGTTCAAGTTAGTTTCAGAATACTTGACAAGCGTTCAAGTTAGTTTCAGAATACTTGACAAGCGTTCAAGTTAGTTTCAGAATACTTGACAAGCGTTCAAGTTAGTTTCAGAATACTTGACAAGCGTTCAAGTTAGGTTCAGAATACTTGATAGAGTTCAAGTTAGGTTCAGAATACTTGACAGAGTCCAAGTCAGAGTTTATTCCAAGTCAGAGTTTATTCCAAGTCAGAGTTTATTCCAAGTCAGAGTTTATTCCAAGTCAGAGTTTATTCCAAGTCGAGTTTTTAAGTCCCAAGTTAGTTTTCAATGCAGTCAATTGAATTCAACTTTTTCTTTGTAAGTTAAGAGAATTTAATTTAAGAAAATGTAATTTAAGAATTTAATTCAACCTTTTTTTGTGTTGTAAAAGAGAATTAAATTCAACCTGAATTCACCGATTTGTTATGTAGTTATGTAATTTATTATTTGTACAAAGGTTGTAATGACTTTGATAACACTGGTATGCATCAATTTTGCTGTCAAGGGTTTTGTAAGTGATTCTTATAGAGTTTTTCCTGCTGATTTCGAATCTGCAACCGTTTTTCTCAATCAGCTCAGGTTATTCGGCTATGGCCTCATAAGTAAAATAGAATTTTTCGTGATTTTGTCAAAGCGGAATTGGAACAGTAACATCTATCATCACTTGTTTCACTTGTATAATATCTTTTTTTACTTTTCAGGCATATAGATAAAATATTTCATAATGAATAGAGCGTGTAAAAATGATCCCAATAGATTCTGCTACATATGTGGGACGGCTACCATGCCAAATAACCAGTCCCAAATCACTAAATTTGTGAAGACAATGTATAGAGCATACTTTGGAATTAAGCTAGGGGACCAGGACAAAAATTTCGCCCCTCATATGTGCTGCAAGACGTGCATTGAAAATTTGAGAAGATGGAGCAAAGGCAGAGCGAAAGCTTTGCCTTTTGGAATTCCCATGATTTGGAGAGAAGGAAAGGATCACGTGACAGATTGCTATTTCTGCATGACAAACCTCCAAGGTTGGCTTATAAATATATTTTTCTTAAATATTTTGAAATCTTCGTATGAAACTTGACATAATATTCACCATAATGTAATATTCACCATATATAGCATAATATTCACCATAATGGTAATCATACATTTACATATACATATTGTTATAGAAAATACATTTACACATACATATTGTTATATAAGTTACGTTTACATATACAATGATTGTATATTTTCTTTCTTTTTCATTCATATTGTCCCCGAAGAGACAATATGAATGAAAAAGAAAGAAAATATACAGACTCCATCGACCTATTTCATATCTTACAGACCGCAGCCTTCCCTCACGAGCCGCCACTGTCTGAATGCTTCTTCTATTTCATATGCAAGTTTTATATCCATGTTTCTGTGTTTCTATTTTCAGGAGTTAACAAGAAGAATAAACACATTGTTGTATACCCTGACATTCCTTCTGCTATGAGACCTGTACCCCATGGTCCTGGAATTCCAATACCCGACCCACCTCAAACCCTGGACTTCGATGATTCTGATGATGAATCAATGACCAATGCCAATGACCAGTCCCAGTCGTATATACCTCAAAATACCGCTTCAAATGAGCCGAGGCCTCTCAACCAGGCCAAACTTAATGATCTTACCAGGGATTTAGGACTTTCCAAATTAGCTGCCGAGATCTTGGGCTCACGACTTCGAGAGGACAACTTGCTGGCTCCGGGAACAACATTCTCCTGGTATAGGAAACGAGAGGAAGAATTCCGCAAGTTTTTTGCAGTGCACGAAAATACCTCTTCCTTAGTGTACTGCTGCAATGTTGAGGGGCTAATCAAATCCTTGGGCCTGCCATATAACGCATCAGAATGGAGGCTATTTATAGACTCGTCTAAACGAAGTTTGAAAGCAGTACTTCTCAACATTGGGAATAGGGTTGCATCAGTCCCTGTAGCACATTCCGTACAACTTACTGAGAGCTACGATAACATGAAAATTTTACTGGATGCTCTCGTATACGACCAACATAACTGGAGGATCTGTGGAGATTTGAAGGTAATACTAATATCATAAGTAAACTATTGCTATTGACTATGTTGTTTTTCCAAAGGTTATTTGAGAGCGTATAAGAACACTTAACTTCCCCACAGAAGTGATACAGTCCAATGCATAGATTTTTTTATCTGATAGAACAAATTCTCTAAATTCTTTAAATATTTTCATTTTTTTTCAGATTGTGGCATTTGTATTGGGAATCCATGTTTCCTCTGCAAATGGGATAGCCGAGCGGATGAGAAGCACTATCCACAGCGTGAATGGGCATCCAGAGAGAATTTTGAACCTGGGTCGCATAATGTCGTTTCAGTGCCCCTTGTACCACCAACAAAAATTTTGCTCCCACCACTTCATATTAAGCTGGGCTTGATGAAAAATTTCATCAAATCAATGAATAAGGAGGGTTCAGCATTCCGATATCTCGAGAGTAAATTTCCTCATATATCTGATGCTAAACTAAATGCTGGGGTTTTTGATGGTCCTCAAATTCGAACTTTGATCAAGGATACTCAGTTCGAAAACGCAATGACTCCAACTGAGAAGAATGCCTGGCAGGCATTCAAATCAGTTGTCACTGATTTTCTTGGCAAGCGTAGAAGTCCAGAATACGAGTCCGTTGTCGAAAACTTGATGGAAGCTTTCAAAGCTCATGGGTTGCGCATGTCCATAAAAATGCACTTTTTGTGGTCCCACTTGGACTATTTTCCTGAAAATTGCGGGGATTATAGTGAGGAACAGGGTGAACGATTTCACCAAGATATCAAAATAATGGAAGAGAGGTACCAGGGAAACTGGGATATCAATATGCTGGCGGACTATTGCTGGTGTTTGAAGCGAGACGTGCCCGAAGAAAAACACAGACGGAAAGCCAAAAAAACTTCATTCCTTCCTCAATAAACTTTTTTCCATATTCATTGTATGAATAAAAGTATTTATTCACACTGTTTTCATTTTTCACGAGTGTTCTTATAATATTACTCGTATCTACAGTGTTTAAGCTAAAAAAATCAATAAATTTGGGGATAAAATTGGACTTATAATAAATGGCCAATAGAGAAAAAACCTGACCTGATTGAGGAAAACCAATGTCATTTTCGAATTCAGCATGGTCGAATTATATAATATGAGTTGAAAAAACCCTCACAGCAGACAAAAAAATTTCATATGCATACCAGTGTAATCATTGTAATGTATACGTGATAATAATAGTTGTGTAATAATTAATTAATCGATCATGTACCTAATTTATCCTGCTCTGTACGATCGGGAAATTTACACGTATGACCGCACATTAGGGCGGATCGAAAATGAGGTTTTTAAACCTTTTTTCGAAATTCAAATATGGCTAGTGCGGAAAATATGTGGGTGCTATAGATAATGACTGTGCATAAATATTAGTCCTGCGAAATTATATCTTCAGGTGCCACAAAGCCGTCGAAAAAAGTGAAATATAATGATTTTCTTATATTCTGCATTAGTACAATAACTGAAACTTACTTGTTATTATTATATATTAAGTGTTCCAATTACCAAAATAGTTACTGAATTACGCAGCTCTTAGTTTATTTAGATCAATGTTCTTTTGATTAATGATCTAAATAATCCAGAACTCACCACGAGGAGGTGGCTGCGTGTCGAGCTCCACCCATGCCCTCCCAACCACCAATCCTTGCGCATGTTTTTTTCTATTAACGTTTTATTTAAACTTTATATTCAGCTTTACTTTCGAATGATGGCATTTTTTTACGTGACTGAAGTGTTGATCTTATGAAGCCATCTCGCGCGTTCAATCCAAATACTTTTGATGATGCTTCAGTCACTAATTTTACCATTCTTTCTACTACTTGTGTATGACAAGGGAATTTCTCGAATGGAGGGGTACTCTTGTTTTCTATGAATTCTTCAATCTCATTTTCTGTCAGGTGTCTTGTCACAGGTGGTTCAGTGACAATGCATTTTTGCCAATTAATTAAATCAGTATAATCAGTAGCTTCAAATTGAATAACAGGTACTGTGAAACGCCTCACAACTTTTTCCTTGTTTGTTTGCCTTGCTTTCTTTATTCGCCTCCACGCTAATTCTCTTATGGCGCTGCGGTCATCATGAATCATTGATGCTAGAATATTTTCTGGATTTGCAAAAAATACATTTCTTTGTATGACAGGGTTTACAATATCCTTTACTTCGTCATTCAGTGTTCTTGTTAGTTCAATAGTTTTGAAAACATGTTTTGAGCCATTGACAAAAGACGTACTTTGCTTAATAGAAAACCACATTGGGATGTAGACCTTCATTATAAAAGAAGCAATGTTCATGAGGTTCTCAGATGGACTTACAGTTGAAACGTATAGACGAAGCAAACGATTTGCTGTAGTCAGCCATCGTGAATGTACCATTTTGCCTGGACTACGATGAGCAAGATCTGGAGAGCAATATCCCTTTGTTATGGCCTGATGAATATCAATTAGATATTTTTGGTCGGTGCTAAGATCTTCACAGTCTACAGTTGGTTCCTCAGCATCAATCCTTTCAAACTCGACAATAGGAAGACTCTCACAGTTCTCTAATTCCCTGCCAATAGGACCGGTGAATCCGCGGGGGCCAGATGTTTTTCCATCCAGCTTTGCAACTAAATGGCGTAATGGCAATTCATTGGCATGGAGCTGGCACACTAAATGTTGAACTGGCTTCTTCAGCTTCAATTCTATAAGCCTTATAACGCCTCCCTTTTCTCCAGTGTTGACTGCTGCACCATCGCATCCAATGGCAACAAGGTTTTCCAGGTTCATGTCATTATTTCCAATATACTCAAACATTCCTTTACATATTTCTTCAGCTGATCCAGAATTCACAGAATAATGGCCCAAATAATCTGAACCAGGTTCTCTCACTAAAGTGATATGTTCTTCTGTTACCTTCTTCTGATATACTTTGGACTCTTTTTTTTCTTGGAAGAGTGTAGAATCTTTTCGACCATCAAAATAGATTCCTCTGATTGGGACCTGATTTTGATTTTTCATAATTTCTGATCTCTTCTTTTGTCTTTCTCTTCTGATTTTACTCCTATCCACTACTTCAGATGTATTGTCAATAGAAACTTCTCCAATATCTTGCAATACTGCACTAACAATGAATGCTGCAGCTCGATCTGAAACTGCAGTCCTGTCACAAGCAGTAGCCACTGAAGGTAGATTTGTAGTTTTCCTTTTCTTGAATAATTGTTCTTCAGGTTGTTCGAGCTTTCTCTTCGAGCTAACTGGCTCTGGAAATGTATCGTCTGATATTTCGCCAGATTCACTTTCACTATTTGATGTCGATGATGATAATTCAACATTTGTATCCTGCAATTTCTCCTGTGAAGATTCTTTGGTGAGCCTCACAGCTTCTTTTTGCTTTCTTAGCAACGTAGATGCTTTTTTCTTTGAGAGTGTAATATCTACTCTATCAATAAACAGTTTTCTTTCACTCCTTTGATCTAAGAGGAACGTCACTTCTTCCTTTGGAACCGTTTTTTCTTTGGGACAAGAACATTGTGTTAGTACTTTGCACTTGCACGCTGCAATGTCAAAAAGTTTCGTGTGTGCTTCTTTTTGAACATATCAATCTTTGCTTTGTAAGCTTCAGAATTTTTTCTGCTTTGGTATGGCTTCATAATGACACGATACTTTTCGTGGTAGCTTCTGAACATTGTTTCAATTCGCCTGTCTGACAGAATTGGGACGGAAGCACTTTCCCAAATTGTTTTCAATTTATCAACAACTTGTTCTAATATTTGAGATATTGAAGGATCTTTATTAGTATTCTGTTTCAAATCGTTTCTTACAAACAAGTAATATTTAAAAACTCCTTCGTATGTAGGAAGATTCCTGTGCCACAATCTTCCCCCATACCAAACATGGGGCACTCAGTTGAGGCCCTGGTTGATTTTGCACAAACTCGAGACATTTTGAAAGTATACAAATCTGAAAAAGAAAGAGCTAATATCAATTATACGTTAATTTCAGTTAATAGTACATGGCAAACTTAGGGCAACACAATACAGAAATGCAAAATATATAAGAAATATAGTTTAGACTATCTGAGTAACGCCAACAACAGAACACCCACCTGCTACGAGAGCGACAGCTACACTGAACCGAGGTACTCACGTGACAGCTGAGTGAGCTGACTATAGAAAAATGTTTTTAGAGAATAGAAACTTTTTTAAAGGTTGGCTGAGCTATTTTTATACAAGTGTGAATAAATTCTTGTCTATTGTGCATCGTGGACTCTTCTGTAATTATTGGTTAAAATCTGCTTTTTTCAATTTTTTTCAATATTGAAGGTCATTGTGGCACCTGAAGATATTAATGTTATGATTTTAAATTTATACCAGCTTATTTCCTCACTACTCCACACATTTTCAACACTAGCCAATTTGAAAATTCGAAAAATGAGTTTTTCACTCCGCCCTACCGCACATACCCTAAATTTCAGTCATTTAATTTTTAATAAAACTTCTACACAATAAAACAGATGTATTTGTCTATATGCAAACAAGTCTTCAGATTAAAAAAAATCAAATAATTCAAATTCTAGCAACATTCAACGAAAAAGTACGATTTTTCTACTTAACAAGCAAAAATTATTAAAACCTTTTTAATATTTTTTTTTATTATATAAAACTAATTTTTAATGAAAAATTTACCTGTAATTAGATTTTATAATAATTGACCTTGAACTTAAAAGATTTTAGAACCCTAAACCCATCTTAAATTATTATACATCATTTTTAAACTTTGTTAATTCAAAAAACCTTCCAAATCCCTACACATTTTACCACAGGTCTATACATCATTCGATTTGTACCTACAACAGTCAATAAAAATGCATGTATGCACACTATATATACTATATATACAAACCTCATGCTAAAATCATTGGATATCACAATAAACTATTTCATTGCGCGTAATTTAATCTTAATCATTTTTGCTTACTATATATAAATTTTTGCTCATGCATTTATACAGTTAATTTAACAATCCTCTCAGCTAATCTGTCTCTCGAAATTATCAGCTACACACTTTATACCTAGTACAAAAAAATACACACTAGACCACAGGTCTATACATCATCCATTACGTAATTCTATTTTTACCTACACTAGTCAATAAAAATTAGCTTATAGATTGTACGATTTATATTTTTCCCTTTTACCTATTCATTATGAATGTAATTTTCCCCACAGAAAAAAAAAAAAAAAATTTGCTAAAAAATTTTACAATATCATTCTTTGTCTAGCTTAATTGTTTATCTAAATTAAAGTATTAATCTTTGATTTTTTTAATATTTTGTAAGCAAGTGTCATTTTAAAAATTTGGATACTCTGCATTGTACTCGACCACGCGAAATCGTTCTGTATAAAATTTGTATTGTAACTAATGGTACCCTGTTAGGATGTTATTTTCTCATTTGCATTGTATTAATGGTACCCTATTAAATTATTGTATAAATATCATTTTTTAAAAGGGGAGAGTAATGTAAAAAGTGAACAATGAACAATTCCTACACCATCATTATATGAATTCATTGTCCATTTTTACATAAGAAACCAAAAATCACATACGCGAGTTTTGGATAGAATTTCGATTTGTACGTCTTTATTCATTCCTGTATTTTTCTAATTCATCTTTCTAATAATGACTTATACACTATGACGTCATAAAATAACTTTATTCTCTTTACGTTTCCCACTTCTTGTAAATCTTCCTAATAATGATTTGTACTTTACGTAAAAATTCAATAACTATGACGTCACATTTTCCCTTCATCATATATCTAGTATCCAATGTATGAAAATTCTTTAACATCATGCTAAGGACTAAACACTCTATAGAAGTCATTATTTATATGTTATGTAGTATAAATATAATTATTATTCAACCATACTCATTCTTACATTCATGTTCTTTCTTGACCGCTATCCTTTATTAATTTTATTACTTATTCATTCATCTACCTATTGTCTACTTATGCCCTATCAACTTATCAGTCTATGTTTACTCGTGTCAATCATGAAATGCAAAACTTTCGCAGTTCGTTCGAGAACGCGAAAAACGTTCTCGTATTATTTTTTTCATTTTTATTTTTAATTATATGACCTCCCGAGATGAACTCAAAAATGCTGAGGTTAAGTGATCGAAATTCCGCTCATCACAGCAGAATTCGAACGCTCAAAGTTAAAAAGTCTCCTTTCCCTCTGATTCGAATTTATAACATTATCATGTGTTATGTTATATTATGTGTGTTATGTGCCAATGTACTTTGTATTATATTTCTAACATCTTAATTGTCCATTAATATGAAACACTGTAAAAACAAGACAAAGTTATAGTAACTGTTTAATTGTAATTAACTGTAATACTTTAAATTAACAATAACTTGTAATGTACTTCAATGAAACTGTAATTGAATGTAATGATTTAATTTATCATGTAAGAATGTACTTCAAAATAGAAGTGTAATTAAACAACAAGTGAATGTGAATTAATTGGTAATTGTAATCGTAATTGTAATGAACCAAAATTAATACGTACTCAGTCGTGTACTCAATTTGTACTCATGTGCACTATTACGAAATGATATCGCCGTCAAAAATGTAAACTCGGCAAAAATATACGATTAGTTTTATTTATATTTTTTTTATTGTTTTTAGTTGAAATCTTTCAAAAAACATCTGATCATGTGTTTAAAAAGGGGGGAAATTTAACCTTCAACTGTTCTCCCCCAAACATTTAAGTTATATTATACGTATATTTGTAAAAATACACCACTTCAGATTACCACTTCATTTAAGGCACTTCTCCATTAGACTTCATATTAGCACCTCATTAGGAGGGGGCAGAGGCCCCTTGCCTTCTTAATATTTTTAGATTCCGGCCTTAGCCATGGTCGAAAGAGGTCGAACCTCTACCCTTGTAAATTCAGAGCAATACCTGTAATTTTTAAGAAGTAAACCACAGTAAAAGAAGTTTTTATCTTTTTCCTTCGAGCCGTGATCTCTTCAGAACTCAGTCAATTCGACAAGTTATAAAAGAAAAGTCGATAATTTTAGTATAAGAGAAAGGATCAGAGAATCATTGAAAGAAAAGAATTAACAGAGTGGCGACCCACCATTTAAGGCGACCGAAAAGAATTATAGAAAAGTATAAAGAAGAAACATCCGTTGCTTGCCTCCTAACTAGAACCCCCGTCGAATCTGAACCGACAAAGGGCCATAAAGGGGGGGTTAACAGCTGGCGACCTTGCCAGGATTAGAAGAAGATTACTTTAAGAAGAAGATTACTTTAAGAAGAAGATTACTTTAAGAAGAAGAAGATTTTCAAGAAGAGGAAGATTTTTAAGAACAAGAAGATTTTTTAGAAGAAGATTTTAACAAGTGGCCACTCTTTGGCCAAGAATAGAAATTACCCTGCATCAGGATAAAAAGAAGATTTTAAGAAGATTATTTTAAGAAGAGGCCACTCTTTGGCCAAGAATAGAAATTACCCCGCATCAGGATAAAACCAGTCGACCGGCGTGTCACGACTTCTAGTTCGTAACATCCACCCTTGACCGGTGTGTCACGACTCCAAGTTCTTCACGCCTAGTTTTCATCCAGGAACAAGTAGCCAGCAAGACGTCTTCAGGACACGTCTCTGAGGATTTCGCCCGTAGAAATGTTGTTAAGTGCATTTTGTTTTCTTAAGTAATTTATAAACATTTGAAAAAGTCACTATTATTAACAGTTAATAATGAATATTAAGTCAGAATTTACAAGAAACACAGTGAACATTTCAGACACTAGTGATACACTTTTTTTTAGTGAAATAGAAATTGTAACACAGAGAGTAATTGTAACAGAGTTAATTTCAAAGTTATTTTCACTGTTATATTCAGTATAGAATAATTTTATTTTATGTACCTTCCCGTACATTAGAATGAAATATTGTTTACATTTTTTATATTTTTTGTTTGCAAATTTTTTTTCAATTACTGAATTGAATTGACTTGCAAATTAAGAGAGATAGAGTTTACAGAGAGTTTTATTTGAAGTCAGAAGGTTGCGCCAAGACGGGCAACCGCCCCAGAGATTTATAGAAATACTTGACAAGCGTTCAAGTTAGTTTCAGAATACTTGACAAGCGTTCAAGTTAGTTTCAGAATACTTGACAAGCGTTCAAGTTAGTTTCAGAATACTTGACAAGCGTTCAAGTTAGTTTCAGAATACTTGACAAGCGTTCAAGTTAGTTTCAGAATACTTGACAAGCGTTCAAGTTAGTTTCAGAATACTTGACAAGCGTTCAAGTTAGGTTCAGAATACTTGATAGAGTTCAAGTTAGGTTCAGAATACTTGACAGAGTCCAAGTCAGAGTTTATTCCAAGTCAGAGTTTATTCCAAGTCAGAGTTTATTCCAAGTCAGAGTTTATTCCAAGTCAGAGTTTATTCCAAGTCGAGTTTTTAAGTCCCAAGTTAGTTTTCAATGCAGTCAATTGAATTCAACTTTTTCTTTGTAAGTTAAGAGAATTTAATTTAAGAAAATGTAATTTAAGAATTTAATTCAACCTTTTTTTGTGTTGTAAAAGAGAATTAAATTCAACCTGAATTCACCGATTTGTTATGTAGTTATGTAATTTATTATTTGTACAAAGGTTGTAATGACTTTGATAACACTGGTATGCATCAATTTTGCTGTCAAGGGTTTTGTAAGTGATTCTTATAGAGTTTTTCCTGCTGATTTCGAATCTGCAATCCGTTTTTCTCAATCAGCTCAGGTTATTCGGCTATGGCCTCATAAGTAAAATAGAATTTTTCGTGATTTTGTCAAAGCGGAATTGGAACAGTAACATCTATCATCACTTGTTTCACTTGTATAATATCTTTTTTTACTTTTCAGGCATATAGATAAAATATTTCATAATGAATAGAGCGTGTAAAAATGATCCCAATAGATTCTGCTACATATGTGGGACGGCTACCATGCCAAATAACCAGTCCCAAATCACTAAATTTGTGAAGACAATGTATAGAGCATACTTTGGAATTAAGCTAGGGGACCAGGACAAAAATTTCGCCCCTCATATGTGCTGCAAGACGTGCATTGAAAATTTGAGAAGATGGAGCAAAGGCAGAGCGAAAGCTTTGCCTTTTGGAATTCCCATGATTTGGAGAGAAGGAAAGGATCACGTGACAGATTGCTATTTCTGCATGACAAACCTCCAAGGTTGGCTTATAAATATATTTTTCTTAAATATTTTGAAATCTTCGTATGAAACTTGACATAATATTCACCATAATGTAATATTCACCATATATAGCATAATATTCACCATAATGGTAATCATACATTTACATATACATATTGTTATAGAAAATACATTTACACATACATATTGTTAATAAGTTACGTTTACATATACAATGATTGTATATTTTCTTTCTTTTTCATTCATATTGTCCCCGAAGAGACAATATGAATGAAAAAGAAAGAAAATATACAGACTCCATCGACCTATTTCATATCTTACAGACCGCAGCCTTCCCTCACGAGCCGCCACTGTCTGAATGCTTCTTCTATTTCATATGCAAGTTTTATATCCATGTTTCTGTGTTTCTATTTTCAGGAGTTAACAAGAAGAATAAACACATTGTTGTATACCCTGACATTCCTTCTGCTATGAGACCTGTACCCCATGGTCCTGGAATTCCAATACCCGACCCACCTCAAACCCTGGACTTCGATGATTCTGATGATGAATCAATGACCAATGCCAATGACCAGTCCCAGTCGTATATACCTCAAAATACCGCTTCAAATGAGCCGAGGCCTCTCAACCAGGCCAAAAATGATCTTACCAGGGATTTAGGACTTTCCAAATTAGCTGCCGAGATCTTGGGCTCACGACTTCGAGAGGACAACTTGCTGGCTCCGGGAACAACATTCTCCTGGTATAGGAAACGAGAGGAAGAATTCCGCAAGTTTTTTGCAGTGCACGAAAATACCTCTTCCTTAGTGTACTGCTGCAATGTTGAGGGGCTAATCAAATCCTTGGGCCTGCCATATAACGCATCAGAATGGAGGCTATTTATAGACTCGTCTAAACGAAGTTTGAAAGCAGTACTTCTCAACATTGGGAATAGGGTTGCATCAGTCCCTGTAGCACATTCCGTACAACTTACTGAGAGCTACGATAACATGAAAATTTTACTGGATGCTCTCGTATACGACCAACATAACTGGAGGATCTGTGGAGATTTGAAGGTAATACTAATATCATAAGTAAACTATTGCTATTGACTATGTTGTTTTTCCAAAGGTTATTTGAGAGCGTATAAGAACACTTAACTTCCCCACAGAAGTGATACAGTCCAATGCATAGATTTTTTTATCTGATAGAACAAATTCTCTAAATTCTTTAAATATTTTCATTTTTTTTCAGATTGTGGCATTTGTATTGGGAATCCATGTTTCCTCTGCAAATGGGATAGCCGAGCGGATGAGAAGCACTATCCACAGCGTGAATGGGCATCCAGAGAGAATTTTGAACCTGGGTCGCATAATGTCGTTTCAGTGCCCCTTGTACCACCAACAAAAATTTTGCTCCCACCACTTCATATTAAGCTGGGCTTGATGAAAAATTTCATCAAATCAATGAATAAGGAGGGTTCAGCATTCCGATATCTCGAGAGTAAATTTCCTCATATATCTGATGCTAAACTAAATGCTGGGGTTTTTGATGGTCCTCAAATTCGAACTTTGATCAAGGATACTCAGTTCGAAAACGCAATGACTCCAACTGAGAAGAATGCCTGGCAGGCATTCAAATCAGTTGTCACTGATTTTCTTGGCAAGCGTAGAAGTCCAGAATACGAGTCCGTTGTCGAAAACTTGATGGAAGCTTTCAAAGCTCATGGGTTGCGCATGTCCATAAAAATGCACTTTTTGTGGTCCCACTTGGACTATTTTCCTGAAAATTGCGGGGATTATAGTGAGGAACAGGGTGAACGATTTCACCAAGATATCAAAATAATGGAAGAGAGGTACCAGGGAAACTGGGATATCAATATGCTGGCGGACTATTGCTGGTGTTTGAAGCGAGACGTGCCCGAAGAAAAACACAGACGGAAAGCCAAAAAAACTTCATTCCTTCCTCAATAAACTTTTTTCCATATTCATTGTATGAATAAAAGTATTTATTCACACTGTTTTCATTTTTCACGAGTGTTCTTATAATATTACTCGTATCTACAGTGTTTAAGCTAAAAAAATCAATAAATTTGGGGATAAAATTGGACTTATAATAAATGGCCAATAGAGAAAAAACCTGACCTGATTGAGGAAAACCAATGTCATTTTCGAATTCAGCATGGTCGAATTATATAATATGAGTTGAAAAAACCCTCACAGCAGACAAAAAAATTTCATATGCATACCAGTGTAATCATTGTAATGTATACGTGATAATAATAGTTGTGTAATAATTAATTAATCGATCATGTACCTAATTTATCCTGCTCTGTACGATCGGGAAATTTACACGTATGACCGCACATTAGGGCGATCGAAAATGAGGTTTTTAAACCTTTTTTCGAAATTCAAATATGGCTAGTGCGGAAAATATGTGGGTGCTATAGATAATGACTGTGCATAAATATTAGTCCTGCGAAATTATATCTTCAGGTGCCACAAAGCCGTCGAAAAAAGTGAAATATAATGATTTTCTTATATTCTGCATTAGTACAATAACTGAAACTTACTTGTTATTATTATATATTAAGTGTTCCAATTACCAAAATAGTTACTGAATTACGCAGCTCTTAGTTTATTTAGATCAATGTTCTTTTGATTAATGATCTAAATAATCCAGAACTCACCACGAGGAGGTGGCTGCGTGTCGAGCTCCACCCATGCCCTCCCAACCACCAATCCTTGCGCATGTTTTTTTCTATTAACGTTTTATTTAAACTTTATATTCAGCTTTACTTTCGAATGATGGCATTTTTTTACGTGACTGAAGTGTTGATCTTATGAAGCCATCTCGCGCGTTCAATCCAAATACTTTTGATGATGCTTCAGTCACTAATTTTACCATTCTTTCTACTACTTGTGTATGACAAGGGAATTTCTCGAATGGAGGGGTACTCTTGTTTTCTATGAATTCTTCAATCTCATTTTCTGTCAGGTGTCTTGTCACAGGTGGTTCAGTGACAATGCATTTTTGCCAATTAATTAAATCAGTATAATCAGTAGCTTCAAATTGAATAACAGGTACTGTGAAACGCCTCACAACTTTTTCCTTGTTTGTTTGCCTTGCTTTCTTTATTCGCCTCCACGCTAATTCTCTTATGGCGCTGCGGTCATCATGAATCATTGATGCTAGAATATTTTCTGGATTTGCAAAAAATACATTTCTTTGTATGACAGGGTTTACAATATCCTTTACTTCGTCATTCAGTGTTCTTGTTAGTTCAATAGTTTTGAAAACATGTTTTGAGCCATTGACAAAAGACGTACTTTGCTTAATAGAAAACCACATTGGGATGTAGACCTTCATTATAAAAGAAGCAATGTTCATGAGGTTCTCAGATGGACTTACAGTTGAAACGTATAGACGAAGCAAACGATTTGCTGTAGTCAGCCATCGTGAATGTACCATTTTGCCTGGACTACGATGAGCAAGATCTGGAGAGCAATATCCCTTTGTTATGGCCTGATGAATATCAATTAGATATTTTTGGTCGGTGCTAAGATCTTCACAGTCTACAGTTGGTTCCTCAGCATCAATCCTTTCAAACTCGACATATAGGAAGACTCTCACAGTTCTCTAATTCCCTGCCAATAGGACCGGTGAATCCGCGGGGGCCAGATGTTTTTCCATCCAGCTTTGCAACTAAATGGCGTAATGGCAATTCATTGGCATGGAGCTGGCACACTAAATGTTGAACTGGCTTCTTCAGCTTCAATTCTATAAGCCTTATAACGCCTCCCTTTTCTCCAGTGTTGACTGCTGCACCATCGCATCCAATGGCAACAAGGTTTTCCAGGTTCATGTCATTATTTCCAATATACTCAAACATTCCTTTACATATTTCTTCAGCTGATCCAGAATTCACAGAATAATGGCCCAAATAATCTGAACCAGGTTCTCTCACTAAAGTGATATGTTCTTCTGTTACCTTCTTCTGATATACTTTGGACTCTTTTTTTTCTTGGAAGAGTGTAGAATCTTTTCGACCATCAAAATAGATTCCTCTGATTGGGACCTGATTTTGATTTTTCATAATTTCTGATCTCTTCTTTTGTCTTTCTCTTCTGATTTTACTCCTATCCACTACTTCAGATGTATTGTCAATAGAAACTTCTCCAATATCTTGCAATACTGCACTAACAATGAATGCTGCAGCTCGATCTGAAACTGCAGTCCTGTCACAAGCAGTAGCCACTGAAGGTAGATTTGTAGTTTTCCTTTTCTTGAATAATTGTTCTTCAGGTTGTTCGAGCTTTCTCTTCGAGCTAACTGGCTCTGGAAATGTATCGTCTGATATTTCGCCAGATTCACTTTCACTATTTGATGTCGATGATGATAATTCAACATTTGTATCCTGCAATTTCTCCTGTGAAGATTCTTTGGTGAGCCTCACAGCTTCTTTTTGCTTTCTTAGCAACGTAGATGCTTTTTTCTTTGAGAGTGTAATATCTACTCTATCAATAAACAGTTTTCTTTCACTCCTTTGATCTAAGAGGAACGTCACTTCTTCCTTTGGAACCGTTTTTTCTTTGGGACAAGAACATTGTGTTAGTACTTTGCACTTGCACGCTGCAATGTCAAAAAGTTTCGTGTGTGTGCTTCTTTTTGAACATATCAATCTTTGCTTTGTAAGCTTCAGAATTTTTTCTGCTTTGGTATGGCTTCATAATGACACGATACTTTTCGTGGTAGCTTCTGAACATTGTTTCAATTCGCCTGTCTGACAGAATTGGGACGGAAGCACTTTCCCAAATTGTTTTCAATTTATCAACAACTTGTTCTAATATTTGAGATATTGAAGGATCTTTATTAGTATTCTGTTTCAAATCGTTTCTTACAAACAAGTAATATTTAAAAACTCCTTCGTATGTAGGAAGATTCCTGTGCCACAAATCCTTCCCATACCAAACATGGGGCACTCAGTTGAGGCCCTGGTGATTTTGCACAAACTCGAGACATTTTGAAAGTATACAAATCTGAAAAAGAAAGAGCTAATATCAATTATACGTTAATTTCAGTTAATAGTACAGGGCAAACTTAGGGCAACACAATACAGAAATGAAAATATATAAGAAATATAGTTTAGACTATCTGAGTACGCCAACAACAGAACACCCACCTGCTACGAGAGCGACAGCTACACTGAACCGAGGTACTCACGTGACAGCTGAGTGAGCTGACTATAGAAAAATGTTTTTAGAATAGAAACTTTTTTAAAGGTTGGCTGAGCTATTTTTTATACAAGTGTGAATAAATTCTTGTCTATTGTGCATCGTGGACTCTTCTGTAATTATTGGTTAAAATCTGCTTTTTTCAATTTTTTTCAATATTGAAGGTCATTGTGGCACCTGAAGATATTAATGTTATGATTTTAAATTTATACCAGCTTATTTCCTCACTACTCCACACATTTTCAACACTAGCCAATTTGAAAAATTCGAAAAATGAGTTTTTCACTCCGCCCTACCGCACATACCCTAAATTTCAGTCATTTAATTTTTAATAAAACTTCTACACAATAAAACAGATGTATTGTCTATATGCAAACAAGTCTTCAGATTAAAAAAATCAAATAATTCAAATTCTAGCAACATTCAACGAAAAAGTACGATTTTTCTACTTAACAAGCAAAAATTATTAAAACCTTTTTAATATTTTTTTTTTATTATATAAAACTAATTTTTAATGAAAAATTTACCTGTAATTAGATTTTATAATAATTGACCTTGAACTTAAAAGATTTTAGAACCCTAAACCCATCTTAAATTATTATACATCATTTTTAAACTTTGTTAATTCAAAAAACCTTCCAAATCCCTACACATTTTACCACAGGTCTATACATCATCCACTACGTAATTCGATTTGTACCTACAACAGTCAATAAAAATGCATGGTATGGCACACTATATATACTATATATACAAACCTCATGCTAAAATCATTGGATATCACATAAACTATTTCATTGCGCGTAATTTAATCTTAATCATTTTTGCTTACTATATATAAATTTTTGCTCATGCATTTATACAGTTAATTTAACAATCCTCTCAGCTAATCTGTCTCTCGAAATTATCAGCTACACACTTTATACCTAGTACAAAAAATACACACTAGACACAGGTCTATACATCATCCATTACGTAATTCTATTTTTACCTACACTAGTCAATAAAAATTAGCTTAAAGATTGTACGATTTATATTTTTCCCTTTTACCTATTCATTATGAATGTAATTTCCCCACAGAAAAAAAAAAAAAATTTGCTAAAAAATTTTACAATATCATTCTTTGTCTAGCTTAATTGTTTATCTAAATTAAAGTATTAATCTTTGATTTTTTTTAATATTTTGTAAGCAAGTGTCATTTTAAAAATTTGGATACTCTGCATTGTACTCGACCACGCGAAATCGTTCTGTATAAAATTTGTATTGTAACTAATGGTACCCTGTTAGGATGTTATTTTTTCTCATTTGCATTGTATTAATGGTACCCTATTAAATTATTGTATAAATATCATTTTTTAAAGGGGAGAGTAATGTAAAAAGTGAACAATGAACAATTCCTACACCATCATTATATGAATTCATTGTCCATTTTTACATAAGAAACCAAAAATCACATACGCGAGTTTTGGATAGAATTTCGATTTGTACGTCTTTATTCATTCCTGTATTTTTCTAATTCATCTTTCTAATAATGACTTTACACTATGACGTCATAAAATAACTTTATTCTCTTTACGTTTCCCACTTCTTGTAAATCTTCCTAATAATGATTTGTACTTTACGTAAAAATCAATAACTATGACGTCACATTTTCCCTTCATCATATATCTAGTATCCAATGTATGAAAATTCTTTAACATCATGCTAAGGACTAAACACTCTATAGAAGTCATTATTTATATGTTATGTAGTATAAATATAATTATTATTCAACCATACTCATTTACATCATGTTCTTTCTTGACCGCTATCCTTTATTAATTTTATTACTTATTCATTCATCTACCTATTGTCTACTTATGCCCTATCAACTTATCAGTCTATGTTTACTCGTGTCAATCATGAAATGCAAAACTTTCGCAGTTCGTTCGAGAACGCGAAAAAACGTTCTCGTATTATTTTTTCATTTTTATTTTTAATTATATGACCTCCGAGATGAACTCAAAAATGCTGAGGTTAAGTGATCGAAATTCCGCTCATCACAGCAGAATTCGAACGCTCAAAGTTAAAAAGTCTCCTTTCCCTCTGATTCGAATTATAACATTATCATGTGTTATGTTATATTATGTGTGTTATGTGCCAATGTACTTTGTATTATATTTCTAACATCTTAATTGTCATTAATATGAAACACTGTTAAAAACAAGACAAAGTTATAGTAACTGTTTAATTGTAATTAACTGTAATACTTTAAATTAACAATAACTTGTAATGTACTTCAATGAAACTGTAATTGAATGTAATGATTTAATTTATCATGTAAGAATGTACTTCAAATAGAAGTGTAATTAAACAACAAGTGAATGTGAATTAATTGGTAATTGTAATCGTAATTGTAATGAACCAAATTAATACGTACTCAGTCGTGTACTCAATTTGTACTCATGTGCACTATTACGAAATGATATCGCCGTCAAAAATGTAAACTCGGCAAAAATATACGATTAGTTTTATTTATATTTTTTTTATTGTTTTTAGTTGAAATCTTTCAAAAAACATCTGATCATGTGTTTAAAAAGGGGGGAAATTTAACCTTCAACTGTTCTCCCCAAAACATTTAAGTTATATTATACGTATATTTGTAAAAATACACCACTTCAGATTACCACTTCATTTAAGGCACTTCTCCATTAGACTTCATATTAGCACCTCATTAGGAGGGGGCAGAGGCCCCTTGCCTTCTTAATATTTTTAGATTCCGGCCTGAGCCATGGTCGAAAGAGGTCGAACCTCTACCCTTGTAAATTCAGAGCAATACCTGTAATTTTTAAGAAGTAAACCACAGTAAAAGAAGTTTTTATCTTTTTCCTTCGAGCCGTGCTCTCTTCAGAACTCAGTCAAGTCGACAAGTTATAAAAGAAAAGTCGATAATTTTAGTATAAGAGAAAGATCAGAGAATCATTGAAAGAAAAGAATTAACAGAGTGGCGACCCACCATTTAAGGCGACCGAAAAGAATTATAGAAAAGTATAAAGAAGAAACATCCGTTGCTTGCCTCCTAACTAGAACCCCGTCGTCGAATCCGAACCGACAAAGGGCCATAAAGGGGGTTAACATATATATATATATATATATATATATATATATGTGTGTATATATGTGTGTGTATATATATATATATATATATATATATATATATATATATATATATATGGGTGTGTGTATATATATATATATATATATATATATATATGATGAATAAAACCACGAAGGAAAGGAAACACAGAATGGTGCTCAAGCGCTTTCGTCTAATGACATCCTCAGGAACACTGAAGTACATAGAGAGTTACAGCCTATATATAGGTTACAGAAAAAAGAAAAATCTTAAAAAAAAAAATATATATATATATATATATATATATATATATATATATATGTGTGTGTGTGTATATATATATAGTATATGCACACACACACACACACACACACATATATACCTATATATATATATACAGTATGTGTGTGTGTGTATGATTATATGTATATGTATATATATATATGTGTATATATATATATGTGTGTATATATTAATATATATATATATATATATATATATATATATGAATATATATATATATATATATGATGAATAAAACCACGAAGGAAAGGAAACATAGAATTGTGCTCAAGCGCTTTCGTCTAATGACATCCTCAGGAACACTGAAGTACATAGAGAGTTACAACCTATATATGGGTTACAGAAAAAAAAAATTAAAAAAAAAATTAAAATATATATATATATATATATATATACACATATATATACATATACAATAAAGGGAGAAATGAAATTTAAAAAAAAAAAATTATTAAAAATTAAAAGATTGTGGGAGGGGCATACAAGATCAAACTACCGATTTTTAGCACAAGATTAAATTAATTGTTTCCAACCAATGTTATTAAAAAAAAAAAAAAAAAAAATACAAATTTATACTGGAAATCTGCCCGGGTTTTATCACTCTACCCATCTTGTATATAAAAATAAATTAAAAAATAAAAGTTATTAGAGTGGCATACAAGTTTACCAAAGATTTAGCGTTCTACCCTTCTTATCTAAATCTTTTCTGAAGGAAGTCAAAACAACAGGATCGAGTTCAAAAAGACCTTTGCTTATGTTGAAGTTATTTGTAAGTTGGATAATGGCAGACTCAAGAATATTTCTATTAACAATGTTGCTAGAGTGAAATAAAACTGAAGCATTTCCAATCAATACAGTGGGATAACTCTGACAAATGGACAAAAAGGGCACTGGACGACTGTCCTGTTCTAACGGAATATTGATGCTGTTTTATACGTGTGTGCAAATCCTTTCCCGTCTGACCTATGTAAAAGGAATCACATTGTTTACACCCAATTTTATAGATAATGCCTGAATTATTGGTAGGGCTATTTTTTACTACGATATTTTTCACAATATTGTTATATGAAAATACTACATTAATATCCAAAAGTTTAAGTACATTAGCAATGCCTAAAAAGCCCGGGAAAAATGGAAGTACTAAAATATTTTTCGACAAAGTACGAGTGTTATTATTGCCCCGATAGAAAGTTCGTTTTGCCTTGTTGAGACAAGATTCCATAAACGCAGATGGATAACACAGATCACTTCCAATACCGTTGATTTTTTCTAATTCGGCATCGATGTATTCCGGACTGGCGATCCTAAGGGCGCGGAGAAACATTGAAGAAAAAATGTCCTTCTTAGTGGGGGTGTCATGTCCCGAGTAAAAGTGTACGTAGGACAAATTGTTTGTTTTTTTCCGATAGATACTGAACTTAAAACCTGGGCTTTCCCTATGTACACGCACATCCAAAAACGGAATTGAATTGTCTTGTTCCAGGCGAAACAAATCATGCTTAACTAATCTTTTAGAATTTTTCCAAAGCGTGGTTGACGTTTACGATAGACATCGGGCGGTTGATATAGTGTATTTAGATTTTCAAAACGCGTTTGACACCGTGCCGCACAAAAGACTCATTGAAAAAAACTAAGGCTCATGGAATCAGGGGTGTAGTAATAAATTGGCTCGAAGAGTGGTTGCGAGGTAGGAAACAGAGGGTGGTCGTTGATGGAGCGGAATCGTGTTGGGCTAATGTAGCGAGTGGCGTTCCTCAGGGTTCTGTGTTGGGGACCTTGCTTTTTCTTATATATATTAACGATTTAGATGTCGGCCTAGTCAGTACAGTTTCAAAGTTTGCGGATGACACGAAGCTGGGTGGTAGGGCGATTAATGAAGAAGATAGAGGTAAAATCCAGGAAGATCTGAATAAAATCGTTGATTGGTCAGTCACATGGCAAATGACATTTAACGTTGATAAGTGCAAAATTTTGCATATAGGTTCGCGTAACGGTAATTTTGCGTATAGTATATCAGGGAAAGATTTAACAAGCGTAGAGCAGGAAAAGATTTAGGAGTTATAGTCACTGGTGATTTAAAAGTAGCGAAACAAAGTACAGCAGCGGTCAATAAGGCGAACAAAGTGTTAGGTTTTATAGCTCGAAATTTTGAGTACAAATCGCGCGATATTATATTTCCTCTTTATAAATCATTAGTTAGACCCCATTTGGAGTACGCGGTCCAATTTTGGAATCCGCATATGCGCAAAGATATAGACAAAATCGAAAGAGTTCAAAGACGAGCAACTAAGATGATTCCGTCGCTTAGGTCAAAGTTGTACGAGGATAGGCTTAAGGAGTTAAAATTAACACATAATATCGTCGACGTACCGCAACCAAGGGATTTTGGCGAGATCACCAGATTTAACCCCTTTAGATTTCTTTGCATGGGGCTTTTTCAAATCGCGCGTCTATCAGACGAAGATTACGAGTCTTGAAAACTTACGTACACGTATACGAACTGCTGCAGATAACATAACCCCGCAAATGCTCCAGAATGTGTTTAGAAATGCTGCGGAACGATTTGAGCTGTGCAGGGATACTGATGGGCGTCACGTCGAATCCTACTCTTAATTATTCAATAAATGTTACCACTTTATCATTTTATGATTGAATTCCATAAAATTTCCAAGTGCTTCACAAAAATAGATCGTGACTTTATGTACACCCTATATATAGGCCCCGTAATCAAACAGCTGATACGGACGAAGCGTTATATCGTGAACTAAAGAGAATAATCGGTAGTGAGCAGGCTTTAGTTATGGGTGACTTTAATTGCGCCAACGTGAATTACGATACAATGCAGGGAGACGCGGAAGGTAATCGTTTAGTTAATTTTCTCGAGGATAGCTTTCTTATTCAAAAGGTTGGGGAACCTACGAGGTTGGACAGTATTTTAGATTTAGTAATAACTACGGATGATAGGCTGATTACTGATCTTCAAGTAATAGAACCGTTAAGCAATAGCGATCACAATATGGTAGAGTTTGTCCTCTCAGTAAGTCACTCGAAACCAACTAACTCGACTAAAATTCCTAACTTCCAGCACGCAGACTTTAGTAAATTTCGAAATAAATTTTCACACGTCAATTGGGAAAACGTAATGGGGAACTCCAACGCAAAACTAATGTGGGAATCGTTCGAAACGGTATTTAGGACTATAAATGAGGAATGTGTACCGTACAAAATTAAGCGTGCGAAAGTAAACAACAAGCCCTTGTGGTTTACTTCTAGAGTAGGAGACATTATAAAGAGTAGAGATAGGGCTTATAGGCTACATAAGTGCGATAAAGATAATCTTTTGTTACGAAACTACATATCTCTAAGGCGTGAAGCTAAAAGTGTAATAAAAAAGTCCAAACGCGAATTCGAAATCTCCATAGCTCGTGACGGCAAAGAAAACTCCAAGCGATTCTTTCAATACGTCAATAATAGAAATCCAGTAAAAAGTGTCTTGGGGCCTTTGAAAAATGTAAACGGAGATCTAGTTTCTGAAAACAAGGAAATGGCTACGTTGCTGAACGAATTTTTTACGTCAGTTTTTACTATAGAAGATGTAACGAATATCCCTACGGTCATAGACATAATACCTTTTGATAATGGTAATATTTTGGATAATATCGTGGTTAGTGAAGGGGAAGTAATGCGCTATATTGATAAAATGAAAACGCGTAAATTACCGGGGCCTGATTCCATATATCCCATACAACTAAAAGAATTAAAAGATAGCATTGCTGTGCCGCTAACAAAGATTTTTAATGCGTCTATTTCTGAGGGGTCCGTACCAGATAATTTCAAGTTAGCAAACGTAACACCTATCTTTAAGAAAGGCGATAAAGGTGCGCCGGGAAATTATAGGCCAATCAGTTTAACGTCTGTTGTAGGTAAGCTACTGGAATCAATAATTAGGGATCGTATAGTCGAACACTTAGAAGTGCATAAACTAGTTAGAAATACCCAGCACGGTTTTAGGCGAAACAAATCATGCTTAACTAATCTTTTAGAATTTTTCCAAAGCGTGGTTGACGTTTACGATAGACATCGGGCGGTTGATATAGTGTATTTAGATTTTCAAAACGCGTTTGACACCGTGCCGCACAAAAGACTCATTGAAAAAAACTAAGGCTCATGGAATCAGGGGTGTAGTAATAAATTGGCTCGAAGAGTGGTTGCGAGGTAGGAAACAGAGGGTGGTCGTTGATGGAGCGGAATCGTGTTGGGCTAATGTAGCGAGTGGCGTTCCTCAGGGTTCTGTGTTGGGGACCTTGCTTTTTCTTATATATATTAACGATTTAGATGTCGGCCTAGTCAGTACAGTTTCAAAGTTTGCGGATGACACGAAGCTGGGTGGTAGGGCGATTAATGAAGAAGATAGAGGTAAAATCCAGGAAGATCTGAATAAAATCGTTGATTGGTCAGTCACATGGCAAATGACATTTAACGTTGATAAGTGCAAAATTTTGCATATAGGTTCGCGTAACGGTAATTTTGCGTATAGTATATCAGGGAAAGATTTAACAAGCGTAGAGCAGGAAAAAGATTTAGGAGTTATAGTCACTGGTGATTTAAAAGTAGCGAAACAAAGTACAGCAGCGGTCAATAAGGCGAACAAAGTGTTAGGTTTTATAGCTCGAAATTTTGAGTACAAATCGCGCGATATTATATTTCCTCTTTATAAATCATTAGTTAGACCCCATTTGGAGTACGCGGTCCAATTTTGGAATCCGCATATGCGCAAAGATATAGACAAAATCGAAAGAGTTCAAAGACGAGCAACTAAGATGATTCCGTCGCTTAGGTCAAAGTTGTACGAGGATAGGCTTAAGGAGTTAAAATTAACAACACTCGAGACTAGGAGGCTAAGGGGTGATCTAATCCAGGTTTTCAAAATTATGAATGGGTTCGATAACGTAGATAGAGATAGCTTTTTCGAAATATCTCAATATAATAGGAC